>VFFE01007096.1:832605-851003 GCA_008921705.1 Burhinus oedicnemus
TTCTTTTTCTTTTTCTTTTTCTTTTTCTTTTTCTTTTTCTTTTTCTTTTTCTTTTTCTTTTTCTTTTTCTTTTTCTTTTTCTTTTTCTTTTTCTTTTTCTTTTTCTTTTTCTTTTTCTTTTTCTTTTTTCTTTTTCTGGGAAGAAACAAGTAGCAAAGATGAGACATTGTAACATGTTTGTATACAGCAGCAGTAACAACATTTGTTCTTGGACAAGTCTTCTACCAGTGAGTTTGGGTTACTACATCTTCACAACAGAAGCAGACAAATAGCCAGAGCATAGAAACCACAGTTTATAAACAGGTACATATCAAGGCAGCTATTCCTCAATGCTGCTAATTTCCCAAGACTGATTTCCTCAACTGAAGCAGATGGAGATAACATAAACTTCATTATTTTAGAGATGATTTTTATTTTCTTTAAAATACTGATCATGCATACTTTTTTAGCATATTTTATGGCATAGAATTCAACCAAAATTATCAAATTATATGATCAAACACAGGCTTTTACTTAGTTTAATTTTTTAAAGAATGAATTTGAAACTGAACACAGCCACAGACATTATTGTTATTATGTCTAGTACTACGCAATGATAAATCAGAAGAATTAATGAAAGAAATGTCCAGCAGGGCTTTTGCAGATGTAAATGCAACTTTCATCCCATGAAGTGTCACAAAATAGCAGAAGCCTTACCTGATCTTATAGAAATGCCTAGATTGGAAAAGACCTTTAAGATCATCAAGTCCAGCTGTTAACCTAACACAGTCCAGTCCACCACTAAACCATGTCCCTAAGCACCATATCTACATGCCTTTTGAATACCTCCAGGGATGGTGATCCCACCACTTCCCTGGGCAGCTTGTTCCAATGCTTGATAACATTTTCTGTGAAGGAATTTTTCTTAATATCCAATCTAAACCTCTCCTGGTGCAACTTGGGGCCATTTCCTCTTGTTCTATCACCTGTTACTTGGGAGAAGAGACCAACCACCACCTCGCTACAACCTCCTTTCAGGTAGCTGTAGAGAGCAATAAGGTCTCCCCCCAGGGTCCTTTTCTCCAGGCTAAACAATCCCAGGCTAAACAATTCCCTCAGTCACTCCTCACAGAACCTGTGCTTGAGACCCTTCACCAGCTTTGTTTGCTATTTCATAATATACAGGACCAGACAGATTCAAAGACATGCTGAGTTACAGGTAGTACAGTTATAGCTTTATCCAGTATAACTGTTTCTGTTAAAGAAGATGGATTAACTTTGATGTGTCCTGGTTATTATGACTATTCACTGTGTACGTTCCCATGAATGGAAAAAAACCCAAACCCATCTTTCGGCAGCACAGTCAGGCTGTGTTTTGACTCTGGGTCATGATCCAAGACCCTTTTTCCTTCTGGACAGTATTGCCTTTTGTCTTTTCAGACTGTCTGTTATTACTGTTTCACTTCAGTGTAACAGTAGAAGAAAAATAAATAGCAAGAATAATAAATAGCAAAAGGCAATCTTTATTTAAAAAATATGCTAATTTTGCTTTCCATTATTTCTGTCTTTACTAGCCTATTGTTTTCCAGGGCTGCAACTTCAGCTTGCATAAATTCGTGTAGCTCCAGTGGCTTCTGGAGCTATGCTGATTTACACCAGCTAATGGCCTATCTCCTACTGAGTAGGAGCACCACTGGCAGTGCAGACTGCCTCTGTGCTACCCCAGTCCATTTCTCTAATCCCCATTTAGTGACTTCAAATATTTCTAGTTACTGGCTCTGTGTTACAGACATAATAAATCTTCATGTATAAGAAACCTACATCAAAATTGGAAGAGAAAACAATTCCATTTTAGTATTCCAATAAAGCATCCTAACACCCTATGTTATGCAAATTAATATATTGCAAAATAAACTTCCTGGGGTTTAGAAAGAGTTTCATTCATGATTCCAGCCTTCACAAAGCAAATGTTTTTCCGCTGTACTTACGGTACTTTTTTTTGGCAAAACTAAATCAATGGCACCATTCAAACAATAGAGTGACAATGTTAGTACATGCTAAATTTGAGGTCAAAACCAGTAACTAAATGATAGAAATACTAAGCTGCATCAGTACAAGAGAGATGTGTCTTGGATTGAGATAGCAAATGACAGCTGATGAGATTGACAGTTAGAAAAACAAATTTCAGATGGAAATACCTCTAAAGAAAAAGTTCTCCAGGATTTTGAAAATGACAACAAGATAGGAATCTGATAAAAGGAGAGGGAGAAAGATTAGCTTTTGAAGACACACTAGAACTGATGATTGAGAATAACAGAAAGGTTTTACGTTTTCAGACATTTCTGCAAGCATGTGAGCCTACAGCAGCATGCACGCACTTTAAGAAGGAAACCTGGACACATGGGAGACCTAAAAATGTGGTAGGATATCAAACAGATAGGCTCAGACATTAAATTTGAGGGGAAAAAAATAACCTACAGAGGGCAAAAGAATGTGTCATCAATGATTACCGACTATTGTATAGTCTTCATCTAATTTCTAGAATCTTACTAAGATTCTCCAGTCCTCCCCAGAAGAGTCCCGGATAACAGTTCTGCATTTTACTAGGCTCTTATGGGACAACATTTAGGAAAGGTACTGCAGGTGTCCAAGAGTCCCACCTTCCCAAGCCCTCCATAAAACCTGTCTGGAGCTTTCAGTCCCCACTCTCTTTTAAACTCCAAACCCAAGCCTTGTGACCTGCAGAAGGCATTCAAGCTTCAGAGAGCAGAAACACATCTACATTTATATCTGAGTGTAACTGGGGGTTTAACTTTTGCATTAGGTTGCAAAACTGGTGATTAAAATGTACAAACTCAAATTACAGAGCAAGCGTGAGGACCCAGGATGTCTTCTTTCATAAATGCACTTAGATGAAGACATCTAACAAGAAAAGTCTGCATGCATTAAATAAAGAGAACATAAGGGCTGAACAATAAGGTAAAAAGACATTGCTATTGCTATCCCTGTGACTAAAAGTAACGCAAGAAGTGTTTGGAGGAGATTCTTACTATTTTTATTTCTGATACAATAAGATAGTTTCAGAAGTAATAGGTTAATGAAATTTCTTTTTGCTTTTATCTCTGTGGATGTTGTTTGCTAGGTATAAAGCTGACATTATAAACCTAACACACTCTTACACGTGATTATAAACATTATGAGCACAAACCAGCAGTTTAGGCAAGTTACATATGTGTCATAAGAATAAAATAAAATAAAATAAAATAAAATAAAATAAAATAAAATAAAATAAAATAAAATAAAATAAAATAAATAAAAACCCCACCACTGTTGCAATTAATTAACTTGGTGCAGTAGATAGAAAAAGTAACATATTTCCACTGATATTACTAACCTATTGGAATGTGAGTAGATAAACTTTTCCTTTGTCCTCAGAAAAAAACTCAGAACAAACACAGCCTGATTTCTGAGTCCTGCTATAAGAAAATATCAAAGAAGTAGATTTAATGTTCTACAAACACTTCTGTAGGAACTTCTGTCCTCGTGATAGGTCTGAGGGGTAACTCAGGCTGTATTTAGAATAAATCTGATTACACTGATAGCTATATGCAGAACAACCAGTTGCTTTTCCAGGCAATAAAAAAGGAATAGAGTGGAAGTCTGTTGCTTGCTTAAGAAAGACCAAACAAAACCAAAATGCTTCTACAGAAAAAAATATATTTTTTTCCTCAACTGAAAGGTGGGTCCATCAAAGAAAACTGGTTACACTTTACAGGAAAGAAGAAAAAGAAAAGCAGATCCATTGATTCTAACTAACAGTGCCAGCTAGCTGTTCACACACACTTAAACTAGATATGAAACCCTTATTCTTTGAACTGAAATTTCCCCTCTTGATCAAAGGACCTATTTTGCAGTACCTGCAGTATTTATTTTTTGGCAGATCTAAGATGTCTACTACAACCTTTCAATCCCTATCTTCACATCTATATTATTGGTAGGGAGTAAAAAATTTATTGCAATACCCATTCAGGGACTTTCTTCAAGGGGTTAGCTGTATAAACATGCCATGGCATCAAAGCAAGACAGAAAGACAAAGGTTGCAGTTATTTAAGTTAGGAAGCGGTTGCCTAACAACACAAAAAGAAAATAAATGAAAAAAATTGAGTGAATTTAGAAGCAGGGATAAGCAAAATTGTTGCTTAATTTTAGGCTCTGTCTACATCGCTGTAAAGGCTCCAGTAGTGAAGCAACTACCAAAAGAAAAAGAAGAGAAAATTCAGTACCACCTTCTAAGAACAAACAAACCCTTTAAAGATTTCAGACCAGAAAAACTGCTGGTTCTGAGGGGCACTGGTGAGTTTCAAACATAGGATAAGAGATGCTGTGGATAAGTGCCGGCCTGATCAGATAGGTGGAGGTGGAGATTTGTTAAGGGAATGATCATGAGCATTTATTAGTTGTGAAAAAACTGCTAAATTTTCTTTTCCTAGATTCTGGGGTTTTTATTCCTGCTGATTTTGGTTTATTAGAAGAAAAAATGTGTTAGTGAAAAAAACCCAGAGTCTTATTTTATGAAAACAGGACCTAAACAATGTCTAGCTCGTTTTGGGGAAAGAACATACAGACCAGCCTTGCAGGTGGGGTTACCCAACATTCAGAGCAACACTTTTAAAGTATAATTGTAGCTCCTTCTACTGTCTAATTAAATTTGCTTCCAGTTCATGGGAAGATAGCAGAGGTGCTTGTAGTGAAAGCAAACAAAATTCTGGGATATTACTACTGCAATTAAAGAACATGAATAAAACTATTATTATTTTTTTAAAAAATTTTAAAAGTCTGTATTAAACAACTATTTACAAACACATAATGTTTATTTTAAAGTTGGGTTTGGGGCTTTTTTTTAATACAATGAACTATTGTTCCATACTACCCATACTACTCTGTACTATATTATCATTCTGTACTATATTATCATTCTAAAACTATGGACTACCATTCTGTAGTATATCCATCCACTGAATGCTTCTTCCACAAATTTTTAGATTCTTTTTAATTTCTCTATTCGTGTTAAAACTACTACAATTTTTAGAAAACCATAGGAAAGACACAGACCTGTGCTTGACAAAAGTGTTTAAATCTAGTATGAGGCCTTAGGTAGCGTCTTAAAATTAGCTTAATAAAAAAGAATTGTTTTCAACTTTTAAAGTATAACAAAGTGCATATGGCAAGAATATTTGTAGTGATCATATGCTAAAACAACTGAAAATAAGATTCAAACTTTGTATGAAAGCGATTATGTTCTTTTACAGTAACACCTTCTTCATTTACTTCACCTCCATTACACTTTTTGCTTTGCTTCTATTTCTCTGTAACATCTAATTATCTAGGGAAATACTTAGTATTCAGATGATTTAAAGGAATAACTGAAATTTTCTTTCCAGTTCTTGATAGAGTGAAGGAGAGTGGGAGTGGGGGGAAGGAACAGAAAGACTCAACAGTGGTACTAAAATAATACTTAGACCAGATCTGAAAAATTCTCTTAAAATAGTTACAAGGATCCACAGACATAATCCGTACTGATGAAAGGAAAAGATTTTGTCTTATTTGTAACTTACCATAGGTATACTGGTACAAAATTTTAAATATGGCTTTACCCATGGTAGCTTGATGAATCTGAGATCTGAATCCAAGATGTGAGGTTAGCCTTGGACTTTAATGCAACTGATTTGATACCTGGTTTAGAAAATTCAGCATCCCTTTGAATCGCTTAAATATAGGTATTGCCTTATTTGGCATATTCTGTCCTGTCCCTAACAAAACTGCAGATCCTTTTAATTGCTTGGAATTTAGTATACAAGTGATGTGATTACATTGTGGTGTCAAAGCTTTAAATAAGTGAATGCTGTTGAGTTTTATGTGTTGCTATGTATAAACCTTCAGACTAACACCGTATTAAACTAATCAGTAGAAGATAGTGCTCTAAGTATTTCATTACCCATCCAGCCCTTGGGCGACTGCTCTGGCAAGAAATATTTGCCTTGTGTGAGTCAGATAGAAAAGTCTGTAGCTACTTCTTCTTGCTGCATTTCCCCATCAGCAATTAAGAACAGAGAGCATTACCAAGACACTGCTTTGTTTGCATGTTGCCGCTGCTACTGCTTGGTTTTTTCACAGCTGTGAAGGAAGTAACAAGCAAGTTCTAACAACAGAATAAAAGAGTAAAACACATTAGCACATTGAAAAATACTGATCACAAATTTTTGTGACTTGTATGTCTTAACTTAGGAAAGCACTACGTATCTAAATTGGATCTCTAAACTCACGTAAAGTCACACTCATTTTCAGTTGTGTTTAAATGCATACCAGTTCATTGGCTCAATAGGAATTGGATTATGGTTGTGCCTAGTATTATCACCTAACCAGTGCCTTTCTCAGTCAGGTCCTGTCTACTAAACGATTCTCTGAGAAATGAATGACAGGAAAATCCTCTTCTCCTTTTTATAACAACTTTTTTTAAAAAGCATTAATAAGAAATAACTCGTCCAGAATTAACATATGGTGCTCTTTTATGACAGATAAAATGACTATGTTGTTGTTGTACAATCATGCTGTAATACAGAATGAAAATAGATTGTACGCCATACTTTCAGGTTGGCCCCTTTCTCTAACCTACCCGTCTTTTTCTGTTGGGGCAATCTTACTGCTGTTAAAAAGAACTGCTCTTTTGAGACTCTTTAAAGGTATTTTTGGATTTGTAGTACAATTCAATTGTAGTTTTCACTGAACTACAAGGCAGAGGGAGAAGAATGGAGGAAAGTAACATAACTGGTTGAAAATGGGACATGAAAACATGGCACAAAATCTAAAGCCAAACCGTGATTGCTTCACTATGCAAAAATTTACCTGTTGTGATAATTATATGATAGGCTCTTATCATGTGTTGGGAGCTTTGCTGTCCTTTCTTTTCATTAAGGAAATATCCAAACTTTATTTACTACATAGTTTCTACATTTCATGTGTCATTCAGGTGCTGGTAGGTTTCATAAGAAGAATCCTCCTGTTTTTCACTGGTTTAAATGGTGTCCAAGAACTTGGTGTTATCTGAAAGGATTTGCTATCTACTGAAGACCAAATGAGAAGTGGAAAAGAATGAGGGATCTTTCCTGAAACATGTCTGTTGGTGCTAACTCAAGACTGAGAATTTTAAAACAAGGTGAACAAGTTAATCTAGGCCTTTAACCCAGTATCTTTTATACTGGGTGCTCTGCCCATTGGATCTCATTTTCTTCCACTTCCTAAAAAGTAAAATATAGACCTAATCTGGAAAAGTCATCATGAATATTTTTGTTTTTTAAAGGAATCCCACTGAAATTAACCAAGTCTGTAAGCTCTTTGTCAACAGAAACCTTACTTCTTTCCTCTTCTGTCTTTCTCAATGAAATCATTAGAGACAAATCTCTGCTCCCTGTATGAAATAGCAAATGAAAATTCCTCCATACCCTCAGAGAACATAGAATGAAATAGAACAACGATTTATATCTAATTAAAAATGGCCAAGGGTTGTCTTGCCATGTTACTAAGCTGAACAGGGCAAAGGGTGCATACGTACTCATCTTAAAGGTGAGACCAAAAGAATTGTATCTTAAATAAAGTTCAGGGGCCTTCTGGCACTGTGGGGTTTATGAGAAAGAAGAGGGAAGAGCTTCTGTTACTGATAAGAGGGGAAAAATCATCTATTTGAGCTTGATTGTGCAATGGTAGTTCACTGTTTCTATCTTCTGTCTTTTAGTCAACAGCAACTGTTTTACCTCAAAAAGTGTTTTCCTCATTTTACAGGTGGAACAACACAGACATGGGGAGATGAAGCCCCAGATCTTCAGTGATATTTAGCCACCCAATTCCATTTGATAACTGCTGATCCCAAGCACCTAACCCTGCTCAGCAGTAGAGGCAGGACAGAAGCACAGACGGTCCCAGGCCATGATGCTGTGCTGTGTCCCTGTAAATACTTGAGTTGCTCAAATAATGTGTCCCCCACTCTCATCGCTCTGCGTGGACCAAAGGCATGTGGCAGCTCTCAGGGCTGGCCTGATGGAGGCCTCTCTTTGTGCAACGGCCAGACATTAACATCACGCCTTTATAAACCTGTTCGGTTGCTCGCAGTCCTAAATTCCTGTTGTGATATTTCCACAAAGGTCAGTAGTTTATTGTGGGCATTAGGTGGCAAATTTCTATGCTATTCTGTGGTGGCATTTGCACCCAGAGCAGTAGTTAAAACAAGTACCTGAAGTTTTATCTGTCCGAAGTTTGAAGCAGAAACATCTGCTAAAGGCACAGGCTGCTTGCTGGCTGGGCTGAGCTCAGCAGAAGGAGAGGTTTCTGTGCTTTCTGTTTCATTCTGATCAGTTTCATTAAAGTCAATGACAATAGCTACTAGGGACTTGAAGAAGAACATAGGCACAAAATAAAGTAGAAGAAACTAAATATTAGAACAAAACTCTTCATCCTTAAACAATGTAGAGAGTATATATAACTTTTTTTTTTTTTACCTAGAGTTTGCATTCCAGAGTGTTTTTCTGCTTTTTCTTCTGTTCCTCAAATTTATTGAGCTGCAGTACAGCCTGGAACTCAAAGAAAGAATTGTCACTTTGAGAACAGAGCTGATTTATCAGAAGGAGGATTTTGCATTCTGTGCAGAATATATGATGAAGTGAATTTTTTTTTCCTAAAAATGTTTTACAGATTATTATCAAAAGCCATTAAAAAAAAAAATATAAAGGGCATTCCAAAAGAAAAGCAATCATTTTTTATGGAATAGATTTTCCTGCAAATCAAGGGAAGAAGTGCCTTTTCCACATTATTAATATTCCTTGAAATCCTTTTAACATTCAGATATACTGTTTTTAAACTACTTCAAAGTAAAAACAAAACAACAACAATAAAAACAAAACAAAACAAAAAACCCAATACCAAAACCCCCTCATAAATTTATTTTGAAATTACTGGGAATATGGATACATAGTAAATGCACTGAATGAACTGTTTGGTCCTTAATCTAGTTTGTAGTTTGTAGTGTATGGAAACTGTTAAATATATCCTTTTAAATGCTCAGTTACAATCAAAACAGATCAGTTTAATTCACTTGAAAAGGGATATTTTTATTTATAGAAGGGAAAGAATAGAAAACCTTTATGTTACCAGAGATAAAATCAGCACAGTTTATATTTGACAATATCATAATATATCTAATAAATATTTAGAGTGTTCCAATGTCTTGTTTACATAGTTTTGTAACAAATATAGTGTATCTTAAATCAAAAATGTGTGAAACAGTATTCAGTTTTCATGCAGATGTCTCAGCTTTAGTTCACTGAACTTTAAAGTACAAATATTTTTGAAATTAAAATTATTTTCAATGTTAAAAATATTTTTAATGACAGTAAACCAGTTTTATTTTAATGCTTAATGCCACTGTAGTATCTGCAAATCTAGTTTTACATTCTTATTGCAATTCACATATGTGATTTAAATTTTAGTATTTACTGTGGAAAGGTTGCTGGTAATAGCAAATAAAAAAAGGCAATTCCTTACTTCTCCTTTGATGTGGTATAAGTTTTACACTGTTTAGCACTGATGCAACATTAATGTAGTACTAATATTAAATAATGGTCAGTCTATTTTCTTTTCCATTAAACCACTATCAATTTTCAAGACTTTATCTTTTATCCATTTTACGATTAGTTTTGTTTCTGTGCATGAGCATAGGAAAAAAACTGCACTTGTTAACATTCTCTGCATATTCTCCTGTGACATCCACTAGTGCAACTATTTTACTAGAAAGACATTTGACACCATAGCCATTTCTTTTTACTGAGAGGAATAGTAACTCTAGTCTGTTATTTGTCCCTTCACATGGGATCATGCTCATATCAAGACGTGTTCCTGTAACATAATGAAAGAAAAATACGAGGAGAATTTTGAAATGAAGATATTTTGTCCTTCTGCAAAAAAGCAATGTGAAAAATACAGGGAAAATTGCAATCTGAGTCAATGTTTACCTTCTTCCAGTAAGAGATACCAGTGAAATCAGTGGGTACACTGACGTGAGTACTGCAGGCTCCCTGCACCCCACTTGTGTTTGCCAACAGGAGTCGACAAACCCTTTTCTGTGCTCAGTAAAAGCCTGCTGCTTCCTGTGAGAAGGGTGAGTACAGTTTGGGACTGCTGAGGCAAAGAAATTATAACAGTTTGCTGTGAGGTGACTCTTTTTGGAAGAGTTCTGGTAAAATTTGCTCTTTCTGCAACATTCCCATCTCTTCATCCTCTGACTGTAGGTACTCATTTAACTATTAGACTTGAATGCTAAAGAGAAGACTTTGGCCATATAAACTTATAATATAAGCATTTAGACTCATAGTATAAGCATGGACAATTTGCAAAGTTCTGTCTTCAGAAGCTGTAATTTTTCAGGGTAGAAGAAAAAGTAGTTCCTTGAGGCTAGCCATCACCCTTCACATGCAAATTTCAGGCAGAAAGCCAACCATAATTGAGAGTCCTTTAATGAGATGCTCAGCATGATTTCAGAAGCTCCACAGTCAGGGGCAGGCTGGCTGTCATTTTAGAAGACATTTTGGATTTGTTTTTTTCACGCCTAGAGATTGATAAGATGGAGATGAAAAGCTGGAACATAAAATAAAACCACTTTTGGAAAGCTTGATCACAAGGAATGAGACATTTACTGCTACTGTATTAGAACAAGTTTCTTTGATACAGAGTCCCACCTTTGAAATGTCTCGTTTATTTGCAGAATTATCCTGAGATTTAACTGAGATGACATGCCATAATAGCTGTTAGGGAATTCATTGTGGGCCAGCTTGAGACTTCACGCACTGTCTAGGACAAAAGGTTGAGCAAAAGCTGAATGAACCCTTGAGTAACCCAGGGAGGTACTGTTTCCTCAAGATAAATAACATTTCTCCTGCTGCAGCTTCCTTTCTCAGTGGGTTTGTGAGATACAGCTTATGTATTGGGCGCACACTGCTGCTGTCTCTACCCCACTTCACTCTGAGCAGGTAGGGGTCAGCAGAGGGGTGGATTTGCTTGTTTCTTTGCAGCACCCTACTCTCGGGAAAGATAAAAGTGCTGCAGTGGAACCAGTCCTCTTCCTACATTACTGGACCGCTCAGGTTGCATGAGCAAAGGTGTGAGCAGGGCGCTGATTTCCTTTCCACCCTCAGAGATGTGCATAGGTTAGCCTGTACTGCGACTCATGGGGAGTAGTTTCAAGGGAAGAAAGAAAGGAAAAGCCAGGGAATACCACCAACGCTTTTGCTAATCCTAGATTACTGTATCACATCTAGGATTGATGTCATTACCAGGAAATACTATGAAATAAATGATATATTTACAGTCCTGTGTGAATACAACCCACCTACTAAATACAGTCTGGGCTGTAAATTCTCCTTCAGGCATGTGCTGTAACAGCTGTTAGCCCCTGCCAGCCCTTCTGTCTGAAATAGCAGAAAGAAATTGTGCAATGTAGTGACTTGCTACACAAGTTTAAAATCCATGTTAATTGTCATTTCTGCCACAATATTACATTATCACTTTTATTTTAGGGAACCATAGGGGCTTAGCATTAAGAAGTATCTTGACATATTTTACATAAAGAAAGTACAATATAGAGATTTCTTAAAAGGATACCTTCATATTTGTGAAGGGTTAGTTACTGAAACATGACTAGTTCACAGTACTATGGACTGCTGTCTCCACTGTTAGTTACTTTTTGCAAACTGACAACGTGTTTGTGGATACAAACACTACAGCTGCAAGGAAACCATTTCTTAAGCAAAGAGGTTGAGATCAATATTAGGGCCATGAGATACGTGAAATGAGCAAGTACAGACACTGCTGTCTTGGGATACCCAGCAGCAGATTGTAATTCTGGGAAATAACATCATGGAGTCTGTTAATGATTTTGGTTCAGTTCAACCTAGCTACACAGCAGGAGTCTCCTTTGTTATAGTTCAGCAAATTTACATAGCACCCAGAAATATCATGGCCATTTTTTGAAGTCTGAGTTGCATTTACACTCTTTCATTGAATAATATCAGTTATCCTCCCCCATCATGTCAATTACACAGAAAGGTCTCTTTCTATGTGTGTCTTACACACTATGAGAAAAAATGTCATGAACTGTATAGCAGTTTTACAGAACCTTTGTTTCACAAGGACCATCCATATATTTAGTACTCTCAATTAGTCAGGTTTCAGATCACCACTCCAAAAAATGTGTACGTCTATATGAAGGTCAGCCTTTTTCTTTTTCCTTATCAAAATCTCCTGCCCCCAAAATTTTAAAAAACAAATACAGAGAGGTAGATGAAGAAAGGAATGATATACTTGTTTCCTTGATGTTTTCAGTGAAGAGAAGTAATTTCAAAATCACCACCTGCAAAGGGAAAATAAATACAGTATCCCAAATTGCTGAAACACAGGACTGTAAGGTTATTGTGATTTCATGACAGGTCCTTTACATTATTATGGAAATTATTGGCCTATAATTATATAAATAGAAAGAAAAGATAGGAAATTCTTGATATAAAAGTATGCCTACATTGAAATGTATAGATCCCTTAGAGATGGCAATTACTGCTTTCTAATTTTTAATCGATCTGCAATTAAAGTAGAACTTCTGTAGGATCTATGACACTTACCCCATTTTGCTAATGTTTCGAACCGCATTGATTTTGTATGTTTATTGATAGGCTTGGAAATTTCAATTATTAATTTTATTTTTAATTAGTTCTTCTGTCCCAGATGTAGTAAAGGCATTTATAACCAAGGGGACTGTAATAACTGTAATCTTACAGTGGTATTGTTATGTAGCATAGGGCTAAAACAAGTTGGATTTTACTTTATTGTAACATTTTAAACTTAATGTAAATGGTTTGACTCATTTGCATAAAACCCCCACAATATGGATACACACTGCAATTTCTGCAAATACCTTCAGCAGTATTTATTTGTGTCAGTACTTTGGAACAAAAAAAAAAGTTAAAATGCTACAAACTGACAAATACAAAGCTGAATACAAATAGTGGAGGATATTCTGTAAATAATTCAGCTAAGATTGTGTTGGCACTGCATGAAAGCATGACAATGGAAAGCCTGCAGTGTGCAGGGTGTGTTTCCTGGCACGCGTGCCTTGCTGGCTCCCCAACCATCAGCAGGAGCTGGCGCATTACCCCATCCCTCTGCACCCCCTCAGGGGATGCTGGGGTGCATGGGCAGGAATGGTGGGGTGGAAAGGGCTGGTGGCAGGGGTTGGGGGATGCAGGTGGGGATGCTTTTACCCATCACCTGGCTGCATCCAGGGTGAGTGCCTGGGCGCCAGCCCTGAGACCACAGTGCCTACCTGCCTGGAAGTGCACCATGATTTTTCAGAAAGCTATGTACATTTTTAATTAATTTCTGCATCAAAGTCTAAGAGCAATCACATGGGACAACTCTGCTTTTAAAGTTGAATATGCACCTTTTTTTTTTTCCTTTCAGCCTTAGGCCCTGTATAGATAAAACAAACCACTGGAGAGGGACAGTGCAAGTGAGAGCTCAGGCACAGAAGAGACATCTGTGCTGAGGGAGTAAAATGGTAAAGCAAGCAACAAACTCCCAGCTACATGAAACCCAGTTACATGTCTAAAAGGCAAGACTGCTTTCCTTCTCTTTAGTCCAGCTACCTGAGGCTAGATGCAGTATTTCTCTTCCTCAGATGAGAGGAGGTTCTGAAATCCAGAAGAATCTATACAGAAATCTGTTGTTGTATTTGCCCAACCTTAGCCAAGATTAGGATCAATCCTGATTTCTTTCTCACTGATACAGAGATTATCTTGTATAGGAGAAAAAATAACTAGTAAGCATATTTGCTGCAAAATATTTTTGCAGTCACAGGCACTTCCCTGGAACAAATATGTATGTAACTATCATCAAAGGAAAACATCCCACTCATCTCTGTATGTAGTAAACAGAATCATAAAACCATAGAATCATCTAGGTTGGAAGGGACCTTTAAGACCATCAGGTCTAACCCTTAACCTAACACTGCCAAGTCTAGCACTAAACCATGTCCCTCAGCACCACATCTACGCATCTTTTAAATACCTCCAGGGATGGTGATTCCACCACTTCCCTGGGCAGCCTGTTCCAATGTTTGATAACCCTTTTGGTGAAGAAATTTTTCCTTATATCCAATCTAAACCTCCTCTGTTGGAACTTAAGACCATTTCCTCTTGTCCTATCACTTGTTACTTGGGAGAAGAGACCGACCCCCACCTCTCTACAACTTCCTTTCAGGTAGTTGTAGAGAGTGATAACCTTCCTCTTCTCCAGGCTAAAAAACCCCAGTTCCCTCAGCTACTTCTTGTAAGACACATGACTTTAGTTCTGGGATCCATCAGTTTCACAGGATTAGTCCTGCAATGCCATTGTGCTTAAGGTTTTTACACTACCACTACAGAGTGGTATGTCACTACAATTCCTGCACAGCTCTTGCTTGGTTTAGACAAAAGTCTGGAAGCATTAACTAGACAAAATGGAACTATTTAATGATTTTTTTCTTATTATTCTAAGCAAAGACTTACAATTTCTTTTGCTGCATGAATTATTTAATATAGTTTCAAAGAAACAAAGGTCCTTGATTTTTGGCAGTTTAAATTTTAACTGAAGAAAATATCAAGAGCACTCACTCAGACTGGCACCAGGAAAAAAAAAAAAAAAATCAGCTACTATGGCTTGCTGAAAGCAAAGAAGAAATGTTATTTCCAAAGCTGTTTTCAGTGTCATATCATGTGATTGTACTAATAATACGAACCACAAACAAATTGATTTAAGAGAGAAACTACATTATGACTTGTAATTTCCTACCACTTTGGAGTCAATCTTTAAAACCTATGCCCAAAACAGCATTCTTGTCAATGTTTTTTGACTGGCATATGACCTTTAAATATTGCTGTGCTGGTCTTCCAGGCTCAAGTTTTTTAAAAAACAGGTGTCTAAACATTGATTTCTAAATCTATATTTATGTCTCTGAATTGACAGCTTGATTTTAAAAGAGCCTTGAACATCAAGCAGTTCCCATTGATTTCATAATGGAGTCAGACGCTGCAAGATCAATACTCTTAGGTGCCAAAACACCTTCCAGCATCAGAGCTCTGGTGGCTCTGGTAATGCTGTATCATGGTGACGGGTTATTGTGACTTGTCACTACACAGTGTACGTGAGATTTTATTGTTATTGTACATCAGTGTGTAGCCTAATCCTTTTGTTTCAGCTACAGCCAACAATATTGCAGGACCGATCCCTATTTCCAGGATAATGAATCTGAAGTGAATTAGTCAGACATTACAGAAATCAGATCACATAGGTGACACTTTTGTAACGGTTACAAAAACTTTCCTGCAGAAAAGGACACAACTGAACCGCACACCTGTTGAAAGGCAGAAATTATCAACTCAGAAACAAAAACGGAAGTTCATCCAAATACACACTTCTGTGCTGATAAGGGTGAGTATCCAGGCTATAAATGGAAAACCAACAGAGTTATGAGGTTTGGTATGACTATAAATGACGTGAGCTGCTTTAAGACTTAGTAAGGCTTTGGGAAGAATTGAATAAAAGAAAATGAAATAACTATATAGAGGAAAATATTAAAGTTTATATATATATACACACACATATATGTACATGTACATATACAATATACATATTTATATAAAAGCATACACTTATAAATACACTCATATACATAAATTTATACTAATTATACTATTTAAGATACAAATAGATGTATAGATACAGAAGTCAAGCACACTGGAAAGAAAGCTGCTGTTTAAAGCACATAGTCCTCTGTTGAAACAAAAACCAAGCTCAATCTGAAGATTAGGTCCAAAGTGGTTTAAATGATGCTTGAAAGGAGAAGGAGAGAAGTTAGGAGTAGGGGAAACGAACAGCGAAGACTTTGTATGAGACTGAAAGCCTCCCCCATTCCCTGCTGGGATCATCCCTTGCAGCTTGGTCAAAGCTTGACCTTTAGCACACTCACAGATGTGTTATATTGCTGCTTGCAGAAGTGAGCAGCTCATCCTTCTGTCAAGGAAACTATTTATTAGATTTCTTTCATGTCCTTCTTCCTGTCTACTCAGACTCATAATATTCTCCACATAATTCTGAAAAAAATATGGCAATCTATAACTGTTGTTGCTGTACCAGCTCAGCAACACAGCAAAATCAGAGTATCTTTTTCTACTCTGTGTTGAACTTTTTCCATTTAGGAGCCATATCCAACATCTTTTACTGATTCTTTTATACCGAAAATATTTTTGTACTTGAACTGCTTACATGACTGCCACTAGAAAGTGTTAAGGGACCTTTTTATTCAAGGATAAGTCAAAATAACTTGAAAAATCATGAAAGCATAAGAGTCAGGGAATAGTTTTGTTTGGAAGGGGTATTTAAAGATCATCTGTCCAAACCCCCTGCCATGGGCAGGGACATCTTTCACTAGATCAAAGCCCTGTCCAATCTGACGTGGAACACTTCCAGTGATGGGGCAGCCACAACTTCCCTGGGCAGCCTGTTCTAGTGTCTCACCACCCTCACCATAAAAAATGTCTTCCTTATATACAACCCAAATCTATCTCCTTTCAGTTTAAAACTATTCCTCCTTGTCCTGTCACCTCAGGCCCTGGTCTGTCTCCCTCCATCTTGGGACTCTTTCTTTGTCACAAAACTTCGTTTTATGAAGTAATTTTGCTGGCAGTGAAGTAGGGCTCTTTGAATACAGTGCGTTAATTCTGAACAATAAGTTTAGGAATTCATTTTGTATCGAGGCAAAAGAAACTGCCATAAAGATTTTGCATTCAGTACTCTGATTATCTTACATATACAGTTTCCTCCAAATAGCTGTTGCACACCATAGCAGAGACTTCACATGATCTTTTGTGAAATGAAAAAGTACGCAGTATCCTCATTTGGAAGATTGTGATGAAAATATGAAGTCATGAATTGGTTTGGATTTTAGGGTTTTTTAGGAGCCTACAAAAAGCATAAGCCCCTGGATACCCAGTGTTTAAAACCACTGTTGAAAATACCGTCCTTAAAATGGTCTTTCAGCGCTTAGTCTTAGTCTGTATTGGTTTTAATTTCTAAATATTTTATTGGTATTTTTCTGGGTTTGCACTTAAATTATTGTATATAAAATGCCTTCTTCAATGACAATTCAAATATGGGTGTTTGAAAAACTTAGTCAATGTGGATTACGTGTGCAGAAGAACAATGTTCATTAGGAACTTACAAGTATTTACAAAACTTCCACAACCATGGCACAGATCTGTATTTCCCATCATATAGTCACCATGTTTTTTTTCAGGGGACACAACAATCTTTGAGACTTTGATCTTGGTCCATCCTTTGAGGACACAAAGACAAGCCAACTTCTTAAATAATGCAACTTGTGCAATCGCCCAGGCAAATGGCAAATTAATCAGTCTCTGAATCCTTGTTTTTTTTGAAGACTTGTGCATTTTTAAAGAAGATGGAGTAATTGTTTAGTGACTTCATGCCATTGATTTTCATTATGGATGGTGTTGACTGGGTCTGTGTCAGGTCACCTGGGAGAGATAGCCTTTGCATAGCTAAATAAAATGGGGAAAGTACCACTTCTTATTCCATATTCACAAGCAAAGCTCCAGTCCTTGAAGTAAGTTATGTATGACCTTGTTAAAGCAACTTTTCCTTCTTAGCTGTTTGAATAAATGAGAGAAATGCAATGCTGTATAGACATGAAACAGAAGTCTGAATTTTACAGGCCAACAGTTTCCTAGTTAAGAAAACTTGATCAGAAGAAAAAGTTTAAGACAATAGAGAAATGCTCTTATTTGTAAAATGTATGTAGTACTATTTTATTTCTCCATTAAAAACAACTGGAATAGAAATGAAAAGACCCAATGAGAAGAAATGCACTTGTGTTAAGGTGTGTGGCATTTTGTAAGTTCTTATAAATTTTTGGTAGTTATGTTGGGCCAAAGATAGAAATGATACAATATACTCATCATATTTAACCAAGATACACATTTAACCCACCAACCTCTAGGTCTTCTCCTCCTAATACAGTGCTTATTATTTTGAAGTTGTTATAATTTTTATATTTTCAGGAGGGACACAGAATTATTCCTAAATTATACTGAAATGCTTCTTACTTCCGCTTCAGATTATTGAAAATATATCAGTTCAGTCTCACTTCATATTTTGCTTTCAAGTTGGGTGGTTTTATGGTTTTGTGTGCTTGGGGTTTTTTTATTTTCTACTTCTCTTCTTGTTTCTGACTTCCCCCACCCCACCCCCGCCGTTGTTCTGTGTAGTTC
>VFFE01007096.1:857716-965987 GCA_008921705.1 Burhinus oedicnemus
GGAGAGGAGAGGAGAGGAAAAATAACAGCCTCAGTACACTTTAGCTCAAGATGCAGTTTCTCACATTTTTTGTACAGGTTATGTGCATTGGCGCTGAAGGGGCTGAAACCCATTCTCCACATCTTAGCAAAGATTCTGAGCTGAGGTTTTTAGATCTGCCAGTCTTAGTATGCCTTGAACAAGAACTACAGAGTGATTTGAGAAAAGTGCTTGAGAGTGTCACACATTTTTCTGAACAGCTAAAACTTCTCTAGATTAGGCCTTCTCTGTCTTCCTGGAAAACAAAAGTTGTGTCATCCTTCAATTACTATTTCCCAAGACCTGGATAAATAAAGTAAAATATTGTAATAATTTGGTAAATAAGAATAAGCTATTCCTGAAATCAGATTTTCAAATAATAGAAGTTGCAGACAAGTACAGCCATTAAAGATTGTACAAACATATGTAAGAATTGACCACGGAAAATAAAAAGTTTAAGTATAAAACCCATTCCAGAAAAAAAAGCTGAGTGAAACAAAGTGGTGAGAGCTCATTTTAATTTTTATTGCAGATTCCTTGGTGTGTCAATTTAAGAAATTTATGCAAACTTTCTCAAAGTGTTCATTGCTCTGGAAATGAAGGCATCTTTGGGCTACAGGATGGAAATCACTATTGTATTTCACATACCTATTACCCATCTAAATATGACTCCTGCATACTTTAAAGGAATTGTCCTATTTGTCTGATTTTTTAACTTTACAATCTTCCATTTGTCTCCAGCAACTGACTTTTTCAGAAGAAAACCAGGAAGTCTAAATCTGCATCCTGGTATATTGTATATTCTGTCAGCTTCCCGTCTTAATCTTTTTTTTTTTTGTTCCCCTCTTTATGTGTCACTGAGTGAAACCAATCATTTCATGTGCTTTCCCACTTGCAGGTACCTTTCACTCCTGGCTCAGCTGTTTTAGTGGGTACACTTGCAAGTCTGCTGGTCTGAATCAAACAAAGCTGGTCATATTTAGCTCTACACAAGCTACTGCAGCCTTCCTCCCTCTGCAGAACAGAGCATGAAAACTTCCAAGAAGGATCTCCCCTCAGCACAGGTCTTTGACTACAGGTATTTTCTCTGCCTATGTTCAACATAAGTACCTAGGTCTGAAGAATGAGATTTTCCTCTTTGTCCACAGTTACCAGCTCTGCTTTCAAGATAGGTTTCACCTGAGCTGGTTTCTGTCAACCTCAAGATCTAATGCATGTCCTGTGAGGAGTGGTTGAGGACTCTGGGTTTGTCTAGTTTGGAGAAAAGGAGGCTGAGGGGTGACCTCATTGCTCTCTACAGCTCCTTGAGGAGGCGAAGTGGAGAGGGAGGTGCTGACCTCTTCTCCCCATGCATCCAGTGATAGGATGTGTGGGAATCGTTCAAAGCTGCATCAGGGGAGGTTCAGACTTGACATTAGGAATCATTTCTTTACTGAGAGTGGTCAAACACTGGAACAGGCTTCCTAGAGAAATGGTTGATGCCCCCTGCCTGTCAGTGTTTAAAAGCATCTGGACAATGCCCTTAACAACATGTTTTATCTTTTGGTCAGCCTTGAAGTGGTCAGGCAGTTTGACTAGTTGATTGTTATAGGTTCCTTCCAACTGAAATATTCTGTTCTGTTCTGTTCTGCTCTATTCTACTCTATTCTAATTCACTGGGGTAGCATTAGACCCTTCTGTATGGAAGGAACACAATGTATTCCTGCTCCTTTTCCTTGGAAAAGATCCCTTTTGGTTTCAGTAGGATTTGGATAATTCCTGAATTTTTTAAGTGTCAGAACCTCCTAAAAACCAAGCAAATATCAGTAAGTTCAAGTGTGTGTTGTGCTTGTGTATTTGCCTGCATGTCACCTCAGCCTACATCTTAGCCCATACTTTGCGTAGTCTAGCCAGCATTTTCTGTATGGAAACTGGATATCCTTGGCCTTCATTCTCTGACCTCAGCAGATATTAGTAAAAAGGATGTCCCGTCAACAACTTTTCATACTTTTTTGGGTCCAGGTTATATTGTCACCAGATCATCTGTCCCAAAAGCCTGGACTTTCCCAGACATCTATATGTTGCATGAGCCCACTCTGTGTATACAGCTGTTCTTTCTGGCTGAAAATAAATAAGCATTCCTCAGAAAACAGTTTGCCAAGTGCGTTTATGACATTGAAACACAAGTTAAGAATATTACAGTGAATGAATGTGTATTCAAATTGTTCAAATTGATGATTTGCAAGAAAAAAAGTAAATCATCAGCAATCAAGATGACATTGCCATAAATGGCTCCTTACACGCAAATTGGACACTGCAGTGTACTGACAAGTAGAAACCCTTAATTTAGAGATCATGTTTTATTTTAAAAATAGTATTTCACAATTACAATGCTAATTGTATAAATTAGAAGTTTATATTGGCAAATAGATTTCTGTTGCATTCATTTATTTGTAAATCAAAGAATTAAGATAAATTACATTCTTCCCAATTTTTCTGTATACTCCCAAGTAGCTAGCAGTTAAAAATTTAACTCTCCTTCCTCGGGTGCATGAGGTGTTTTGTTACTTCATCAACAAACAGTGCCAAACGGCTCTGTTCTTGAGGTTCAGAGAACAGTAACATTATAAGGAGAAGGTAGAAAAGGCTCTGTAAAGACCGTCTCCCTTTTTCACTGTGCTTGTCACTGTATTCCTGAACCATAAGATAAAGCTCCAGGAAAATCTATAAATGCCATGAACTCCTGTGTGAGAGCTGCAGTGAATTTTCAACCTTAGCCTCATAAAAACACCTTAAAACAAGTAGTTCGTTAGCTTTCTAGGTGAGATTTGCATATTGTAGTCATAATGATTTATTTTTACCAGGAGAAATAATCATCCTTTCTAAAATACATAGTTCACAGCACATTCAGAGAACACGAGATAATAAATTTCCAGAGAAAAGGTAACTCTGGGGATGACAAGTAACTTTGCCATTAACTTGAGCAGGAATAGGATTTCACTCTATTTTACGTGCCGTATTAATCCTTGATTATAGTAAAGTCACATTTTCCAGGTTCAAAGGATGTAGAAACTCTACTTTAAAATTCCTGTCTTCCTTCGCTGTTTTTTAAACCATGCTGCTTCTTTCCCACGGAGACTTCAGCTACTCTAGACCAGGATTAATACATTCTACTAACAAAGAAAAGGTATTTTCACTCACAGAAATAAGTCCTAATAAAAGTTTTAATAATGACCAGCCATCCATTTGCCCCTGGTGTAGTCTATCCTGTGCTAGTCTTTTTGGAAGGCCCTCACTAAGAGGAAATGTTTTTTACACTGGTTGATTCTTTACCCAGAGCTGTTGATACAATAGCCTATTCACTGCATTAAACTATTTATATTCATATATGTTTCATGTCAAACTGTGGAAATAAATAGCTGCTTACTGTAATAACTGTTACATATGAAGTCTGTCACTTTGATAACCATTGTTATTTCTTCATGGGTTTACTGTAGATTATTTTCAAAATAAGCTAGGTCTGCAATTAAATTTTTTGCTTGCTTTGGTATGAGGATAACCTGAGTGTCCTGCAAAAGAAATATTTAAGCCTCAGTCTTTGGTCTAAGCATGACATTTCTCCAGTATTGCTGTGTATTTGTTAAGGTAACTTCACCATGAATTGGAGGATCCCTTTGTGTGGAGCAAAATCTTTTGTAGTCTGAGATGTTGAGGTGCTGCTCTTTCTTAGATGCCAAAGAAGGCGAGTGAGGACTTCATCATATTCTGCTGCTTTGTGTTACAGCATGACCTTTTGACAGACTCAGCCTGGGATCATTAGTCATCATGATGAGAAAAGAAGTGGAGATTTACAGAAATACAAAAGTGGACCGTTACTTCACAGTGCTGATGAAGAACTTTGTTTTGCACTTGAGATCCCAAAATGTGTTGCCAGGGCAACTCCTATGATAAATTGTAAATCACTTTTGACCCAACTTCTACAGGGAGATTTTTATTTCTTTGTAGGCCTCTCTTCACAACGTTAAAAAGGGCCCAGCTAACAAAGTACAGCTGGAAACATCCACATATGAAAATGATCAGGCAGCCAACCCTTGAGGGCTAGACTACAACATTTAGTCACAGCCACAAATCAGACATACTGAACTGCTCAGGGGGAGACCTCAAAAGTGTTGTGACTCCTTGGCAATAAACTGTTACTCAGTATTCTGAAAGACAGTAAGAATATGCAATTATTTGTTTATTTGGATTAACAGGTGGCAACTATTTGCTGTCATCTTGACACCTGAACCTTTTGCTGTTATAACTATCGATTTTATATACTGTCCTCTGTTTGTCTTTGTGCTACTGTGCTTGCTCTCAGGATCCCTGTATCTTCAGGGATGTGTAGACTCAGAAACAAATGGTCACAAGTCTAAAAGCAGCAAAGTATGGACAAAGTAAAGAAACAGATTTCTTAAAAATTCAGAAAATTAATCAGGTAGGTACAAGCAAGCACACCTTGAATTTTTATATTGGCAGAGTCTCTGACCATTCTTATAGTAAACTGTGACAATAAAAAATATTAATGTGTCAGAGCACCCTTGCAGTCATTGTTTTCTGTGACATTACAAAGCATTATCTATTAATGCTTAAACTAGAAATCAAGTCAGTAACCAAGAAAGCATCATTATAATCATAAGATTGACTATACAAGCATGATTTTTTAGTATTGTCTCTGTTTACTGGAGAAAAAGCAATATTGCAGATAATGCAACAATGAAGAGTCATTGTTATATATTACTAATTTCAGACCCTCAATCGAATATGCAGTGCTGACTGGAAATCTGCTGAGGCAAGTGTAATCACTACTCTCAGGTGAGTCAAAAATTAAATGAAATGCAAAAATAAAGGATAGTCGCTGAGCTAATATAAGTCAAAGCTGATCAGTTTAAGTTGATATACACTAGCTGGTGATCTGTATCATAGATATTTTGGGCCAAGTACTGTCTTAAATTTTGAGTTGACATATACGCAATCACATCTGAGTCAGTGAAGTTATATGGGATGTCAGCCAAAGGAGAACTGACTCCTAGAAAAAGACTACCGAAACATGAAAATCAAGCAGTGCACATTTACTAAGTAACAACAATTGTACTCCAGATTAATTTTCAAAGATCTAGTATTTGGTCTTTAAAAGTTATTTCTAACTATTTGACTTTATATATTGCGGTAGGTTTCTAGGACCTACAACAAAATTATGTTGTAATGAATAGGAAGCATATTTGTGACTCTAACCTGCTCTTATAATTTCTAAGCAAAGATGTAAAAGTAACAAATGTGAAAGTAACAGAGCAGATGTTTATCCACTTATGACTGCTCAACACTGATACGTGTATCAGCTCTTCTTTGTTCTGCCGGAACTTCTGCATGTATCTGTTAAAGCAAGAGCTTGGATGAGGACACTTATGGGGATGCATTTTGTTTAATCTACTGCTCTCTTAACCAGGAGTTGCCATATATTTGAATCTTGTTTCTGTAAGTGTAAATACATAAGACACATTTAAATATTCTGTTCTAAGTCTGAGGCATTTGTTTCAAATATGTCTTGTGGCAGTAACTTTGTTGTCTCCTATTTGTTTTAACCTGTTACCTTTTGAATTTATTTGTCTTCCAGCGAATCAGTTCTGCATTTATTAATACTTGCATGCAATAGATTTTAACGTTTTTCAGACTATCTCCATCTACTCCCCCATCTACTAACTATCTATCTGATCCAAACCCTAAAACAGAGATATTCTGATGAACTATGTGTTTTGGTATTCATGTGAATGTGTGCGCTATTTTTCATACAAATTAACTGGATTTAGAGATCAAAGACTTGAGGGGAAAATAATATACAGATAAAATTCACAAGTACAATTCTATGACTGGGAATTTTTATTTTCCTTTTAAAAACAAGACAGCAAACTAATATATAAATTTATAATACTTTAGTTTATAGAACAGCAAGTAATCTTGGGCACAGCTCAACAAAAGCTTATAGCACCTAAACATCTATCTCTTCAGCAAAGGACTTTGTAATATTACAAAGTTAAACACATGCCAAGATGTTTTGCTGGGAAGAATTGTTTAATGCCAGAACAAGTAATAAAAAGCTTTGAGGTTTTATTGGTTTACTTTGTGTTTCGGTGAGGAAGGAGAAGTTGTTCACAAGAGAAAATGCAATTTAAAGCCTATTTCTAGACCCTTACATGATTTTGTATGTTTGTTATTGCTTTGTTTCATTTTTGCATCTGAAACAAAAAAGGACAAACAGAAGCAGCAGTTAACCTAGCAGGATGTTGCTGTGTGTCCTTTCAGGGTAATAATATACACAAATTTATAGACAGTGAAAATCTCAGCAGTTTTTCAGCTTTGCAGTGTCAGGATGAATCAAATGTATCAATAGAGTTTTGTCAGAAGCAGAAGCCAGGCTTTATGGGAAGATTGATGTGGTCAGCGTTATGCATTGTAATCAAGCCATGAGTCAATACAGATTAAATATTGACAGAGGTACTTTGACTAGTCTGAGGCTAAAACAAATTCCTGAAACCTTCAGGAAACATTATTATTAGACCAATGAATGTACGATAATCCTGCCACTGCTTATGTTATTCATTATAAAATGCTGGACTCTAAAGATGCATTTTTATGTGGAAAAGAAGAAAAAAAAAAAAAGAAAAGAAAAAAGCCCTGAGGCTGAAGAAGAAAACTGATATTGGATTTAGCAGCAGTATTAGAGAGAGTTTTTTTAATGAGCTGGTTCATGTGCCATTAACCCGTCGTAGAGCAATATAGAAAGTAGTGGCTTGGAAACATCTTGAGAAGTGAACATGCCTTAGTTATGGTTGTATGGAACTGCATAGGTGACCAGTAAAACAGTGACAAGCCTGGTAGTAGTGGAGATTTTACAGGGATGTCCTGGTTTCAGCTGGGATAGGGTTAATTTTCTTTCTAGTGATTGCTGTGTTTCAGATTTGGTATGAAAGGAATGACAATAATGCATATTGTTTTAATTGTTGCTAGGCAATGTTTATAGCACTCAAGGACTCTTTCCAGCTTCCCATAGAAGCTGAGAAGGAGCATAGACAGAACAATGGAGTGGCCAATGGAATACTCCATACTATATACTTCATACTCAGTATATAAATGAGGTTATGGCCGGGTGGTGGGAATTCGTGATCACTATTTGGGAAGGTGCCAGTTTCACCGGTTCACTGGGTAGTGAGGGTGACTTGTGTCATTATTACTATTGTATCGTTATTTTCTCTTATTATTCTATTAAACTGTCTTAATCCCAACCCATGAGGTTTTTTTCCCTTTCCTTTCCCCTCCTTTTCTCCCTCTTCTCCCTGCCCTTCTGGGGTACAGAGGGAGAACTGCACTAGCAGCTGCATTGTCCTAGCTACCAGTTGGGGTTAAACCACAATGAGGGAGTAAGAAATGGTTCACTCATACATGTATCGGTAGTTACATAAAAAAATGTGAAGGTCAAAGGTTAACTTCAAGCTTTGTCCTGAACCTTTCCAAATCATGTGAATGTCATTATCTTAATGCTATACTTCAGTGATTATTTCCAGTGAAATGTCTCTGGATTCTGTATAAAATAAAATTCACACAAGTGTACACATTTTATTACCCCTGATTTTGGGCAATATGCAGCAGAAATATAGCTAGTATTTTTTTCTTTTGGAAACTACAACAAGAGAAAACAGAACAGTGTAGCACTTGGATTATCTTCAAACTATTACAGGACAGCAAATGTAGTTGAATTTGTACTAGACTGGGATGAAGTGTAACAATATGTATTATGGCTTGAGAAACCCACAACAATTTATTGTCATTTAGACAACTATTCTATCACCTGATGACCCGTCCCCACCTGGGAAGGGGAATTGAGGAAAACCAGGAAACCTGAGGATTGAAATATAAACAGATTTAATAGAATAAGGCTAGATAATTAACATTAATAACACTAAAGAACAAATATTGATCCCGATACCAATATAAAATATACAAGGATTATTCTCAGCTAATTCTATCAGTAGGAAGCCGTGCACTCCCAGCAGGGGACAGTAAATGTCAGACACTGTGAACGCTACAGCTTTGGGAGGAAGGGAGGACCTCAGGGGCCCAGCACTGGGGCAAGAAGTTCTCAGGATTGAAGCCATCATAGAAGGGAAAAAACTTCTCAGCAAACTTTCTAATGACATGAAAGAATCCTGTTGGCCAGCTTGGGTCAAGTGCCCAGGTCTCGCTCCTCCTCATCTCTGCACCTGGCGAGCTCAAAAACACTGAGACCTTGAAACCTGCGCACCATAGCTGGCTATAAAGTAAATACCTTCAAAAATTCAGGCACTAGAATCTTTCAGAAGTGCAGTTTTCCCAGGCATTAGAAGAGAAATTAGTTCTGTGTCACTCAGAGCTGGACAATATGCAAGGCCCTTTCTTTGCAGGATGTATTGTACAGCCCTGCGGCATAACTCAGACTGCATGGCCACTGACTGAATGTCGAAGTAAGCAGGGATTATGAATATTGCAGTGAGTAGTTTGGCACAACTTCCGCCAAAGTACCCACATTTTCAAGGGCAGAATTTCTCATTTACAAACTAGAATTTCTCTTCTGCATCTGTATTAAATCTAACTAGTGTGTTTCAGGTTTGCCTTTACTTTATGTGACAGCTACAGACCTGTAAGATGGCTTTCACCTCCTGAAAACAGCAAAAGGTTTAAGAGCTCAGCGTAACTTCCAAGACTACAACTCAGTAACAATACATTAGGTTATTGAATCGCAACTAATTTAGGGTGAGTTTATTATGCAGGATAAAACTTTGACTGCAAGAAGCCAACACTGACATTTTTAAAAGAGAGAATTACCAGATGAATGCAACTATTAAATCTACATAGTAGCATTTCATTTTTCAAGAGCAATATAGAAGATAATGCTTGAATAATGATACAGATGTAGGCAGGAATATAATGAGACGTCATACTCCAAAGTTAACACTGTCAGGATGTCCTTAAAATCAAGTAGCTTGTATTGACTCCTCTGTACAAAGGGAGAACAAATTGTCATCCCTGACTAGGAGTTTGTTGAAGTAGCACAATTTTTTCCTGATTTCTATTCCACTTCTACTGTTATTTAAGGGTAGCTGTTAGGATACATTCAGTAAACAGGTTAAGTGTTCCATGCCTGTTGCTCTCAAGGACCACATTAATTAGAGTAAGGTCTACAATGCATTCGTACATAGAACCTTTTTCTTCATAATTTACAATATCAGCAAACAGAGAAGTTCAGGGAGCTATCTGTATTCATGGTAAGCCATGCATGATTCAGATTTAATTCTACCTAATCATCCAGGATTTGTTTTCACTGGCATGGCATGGACTCTGTCAGGACTAATAATTTGTGAATGACATAGCCACAAGGTTTGGTGTTCCACTGAGCTGGAGTCACAGACAGCAGCTTTTCCAGCTGGCATAGTGGTTTTGTTGTTGTTCATATGTAGCTTCTTGCAAAGTAAACAGTAAATTCAAATTTTTCATTGGCTGCCAGATGCTTTTTGCTTTCTATGTTCTGTTTCACCCTTGTGCTGATTGATAAGAAAGACTTCATATCAAAGTTTTCAGCAGCAAACAGGACTGGCATGGCTTTAAATCTGTCTTCCATTCCTCTCTCTTTCCTTCTTTTCTAATATGTAACTTCCATCAGTTTATACACTTTATGTAAATATATTTTGCTTTAGATCAGCGTTGGCTGTATTAACAAGACATGTTCATGTAAAGGAAATGAGCCGAACACTACAACCCCTCCCACCCAAGAAAATCTCCAAAACCAGAGTGAACCAGAGAAAAGTCTGACAGAAAACTTCCTCTCTTGAGGAATTTTGACCATGGAGATACCATTCCCTAAGGATTCTGGGGTGGTTGCAAAAAGTCTCGAAAAACACTATAAGCATAATGCTTCACCATAGGAGTTTAGGAGTAAAATTAGTTTGCTCTGATTCACAATGGGTTCCTTTCAAGTCTCATCACGATCAAGGAAAATTGGTTAAGAAGTACTGTTGTTCAGTAACTTTTTTTGTTTTGTGCCCTGCTGATACATTATCTCCAAACCCAAGTCCAAATGCCACTTTCAGCAGCGAAAGCTGAAGGATCGCAGAAGCAGAAGCATGAAGGACATTACATGTCAGATAACCATGAAGGTAACTGTCACTGTTTATCTCAAGGAACCCCATCTTGTTTTCCTCATTGCTCTGTTAGTCATTGTTAGAAGATAGAACCCCCAGACATTTATTTCAAAAAAATTTTTTCCTCCCAGAGGCAAGCATTTTGTGCAGTGTAAAAATCACAAGTATTGCAAGTCATATGCAAACAAGCTGTGCCAGAAAAGACAAGAAAAGCTGTGATTGCAAAGTGTAGAGTGACTCTTACCTCGATAAAGAGTCCAGAAGAAACCAGAGAGGTGTCTATGTCTCACTTCGCATCCTCAATTTTCCATAAAATCCACAGCAAGTGCTTCCCATCCTCCAAAACACACAGAGGCACAGGAGAAAGCTCTATTTCTGATATTTCCTTCTAATCGATGCACCCTTGAACTATCTCCACCATGATTCTGCGCAGGTCCGGGGCACGGTGCATCTATGTGGCAGTAAAATAGAGAACTGTTGCTCAATTGCTCTAACCACCACCACCACCACCTCATCCTGCATCATGTTGACCCTTGTAAGGACACCTTTCAGTTTATTTGGTGCTGGGAACCCAGGAGTTGCTGTTAGAAGACTTTTATATACCCAAGCACCCACACTATGCACAGGAACTCCTTGGCTTCAGAGAAGAAGGACCCTTAATATTTTTATTACTAGACCCTGCATGCAGCTCTGGCTATCTGCATGGTCTTAAAATAAGTACTTGGTAGAAAATTTTAACAAGTCCTTTTAAAGTTGCATTCCTTTTAAGTTTCCAGAGATTTAAAGTGTTTGCACTTTTGCTGGTCAAGAAGTTGAAGTTACCTACTGCACACCCATGCTGTCAACACTGTGCACAGAATTCAAGAAAGGAGATTGGTTACACAGGCACCTAGGGATTCCCACAACGGGGGTCATTGCCAACAGTAACTCTTTTTCACGCTGTAGCATTGAACACGTATCTGAATTTTGTATCATATGGTATATTACTTTACTGATACCTAATAAAACTCCCTATTGGCTTGTCAGTAAAAACTCTTAGACTCTTTAACCTAAATTAACAACATGTTTCTCATTTTTTATATACATAAGCAAAGAACAGATTGAATATATCTAAGTTTAAAAAAAAATGTTTCCAGTGTAACATTTTTACTTACTGTATCATTACTGCTGCTGAGATAGCACAAAGAAATGATTGAGGTTTGGATTCTTTGGGTTGGTTTTTTTTTCATTCACACAAAATACTCTGAGGAAACTCTTTGCATGTTAATGAAATGCAAATGTTCTCACTTATTAAAGGAGAAATACTCTGAGCCATCAGGAGGATCACTCCTCTAAATGAAACATGGATAATTGCATTAGAGTAGGTTATGTTCGGCTGAGCTCCGCAGAAGATTTTATTGAGTTAGCTGCGTATTTTTTCAGCTCAAGAGAACGAGTAAAATTCACTGTAGAAAAATCTCATGATGGCCTTATTTTAGATACAAGCATTTGTTTTGAATAAATAACTGCGTCTCCCTGTCCTAAAGATATGTTACTGATGCACAATAGTATTTGCCTTATCTTGTTATCACCAGGATTTATGGATTTTTCTAAGATTCGTGGGTTTATGTATACATATGTTCCCACAATGTTACCATATATAGCAAGAGTAAGAGATGAAATAGTAAAATATGCAACAAAATTCAGACTCATAAACGCCAGCAATGACTCCAAATAGGTAATAAATTTGCTTATTAGGTAAGCCTGTTTTGGGAAGGGCTTTGTGCAAGACATAAAAGTGTATTTTTAACCAAACACTTTACTGTAATGCAAAATGTAAATTAGATTCCCAACACTGATGACCAGTAGATGGTGAAGAAAACGTATTTAGAAAGCAACCAGTCACCAGTCCAGCCAGGAAAAACAAGCCATCATGCTTATTACCAATAACACATAATTGATTTTTGGATAGAAAGAGAAAGGGGTTCTTTTGCAAAGCTGAAGTTGTGAGTTTGTTAAGTGCTGAAATCTAGCCGAAGAGTGGACTTGGGCATCAGAGCATTATCTCCTTCCCCTCTTGCCCTCTCTTGTCAGAGTCTGAGGCTGTCTCTAATGAAAACTGAACTTACTTCATTTTTGCTAATGTACAATAGCACGTAATTATCTTTGAGAGGTACCTTAATCAGCTTATCTCTGTGAACTGTTACACTTATCATTACAATAAGACAATTGCACTTACACTGGACTGAATAATAGGCCAAGATGTCCAGCAATGAATAATTGAGCATAGTTTATTATATTCCAAAATAATTTCAAGCAGCTTTGTTACTCTGTAGCAGGATTTAAGAGTTTGTTGACTCCATGTGATTTGCTCATCAGATAAGCCAAGCTTGTGATACTTGATACCTACAGTAATTTGGAATAGTTTACTCCTTAAAAGCTTGCTGCATGTACACATTTTAGCATATAAGTAGTAGTCTGCAAATAAAATATGTTTGACATCATTATTTGGTTGTGCAACTCTACTGATGAACCCTTGAGATGCCAGATAAAGTATTTTGGATCGGTCACTGGAGGAATTTTCCTGAGCTTCTTAGGTGCTAAAAAAGGGTCTGAAGAAACATAATATATTCTGAATAAATCTAACACACAGCAGTAATAATTTCTTGTATATGTTATGTGTCTGAACACATGGAGAAATAAATGGGAACAGGAAGACCGTATGCCCTTACTCTGTTTCTCAGCCTAGCTCTGGAGGGCACAGGGTCCCAACCCTGGTACAGCAATGTGGGTTAAGCATTTTGCTCTCTCTTGCAGTGATGTAAACATCAGAGAAGAGTTAGGTTTAGCTCAGCAAAGTAGACAATACCCAATAAACAGTATCACCAAGGCCAGGATGAGAGAAGGAACACTGACCTTTGCATCTGTTCTGTTATTTTTATTGATCTGCATCCACATGTATCCACAAAACTCCGTTCTTAACTCTCCTAAACCCAATTTTCATGTTAAACTTCAGAACAAATTATAAACTGGTAGGGAAAGGAAGTGTACAACTTGGGTGCTCATGGATTGTTCAAGATGGGAAAAAAGTAAATGTAAAACCGCTCTTCCGGTTTTGTCATTAAGTCATTGTTTTCGAAGGGAAGAACATCATAAATCTGAGCTGCCAGTTTTCTGGAAAGTATTCTAGTTGGGGCTGAATAAAAATAATTATTAATTTACCTAAGTTTCAGAAATCTTTAAGATTTAAGTATTACAAATGTTGTCATAATCCTAACATGGCTAGAAAGACAGCTGTAGTTTTTTATTATGGTTTGAGAAGAGACTTTATACAATTGTATTTTCCTATCTCACACCTGTTTATTTCATAGGTCACAACTTGATGTTTACCCACATTGTATGTTTATGCTGACATAACCACATTATGTTTACCAACATAAGGAAGTCATTGTGACACAGGATGCAGTTACATTAACAAAACAGGCATTATCTTGTTTTTTTCTTGCCTTATCAGTGCTTGTATGATGAAGAAAGAAGCTTGCAAGCCCTCTGCTACTGTCACAGTTCTTTTTCTCACATTACATTTCTCAGATGCTTAACTACCTGGCAGGAACTTAATCATACACAGTAAGAGTTTCAATTAGTGTAAACTTGTGCAGTTCACTGATCTCAAATGCTATTTGTCCCACGTAACTGAGAAGCCAGTTCTCAACATCTATTTCTTAAGCAGTCAAGACACTTCATCAACTTTTTTTCTAAATAGTAAAGAGAAATGACAAATGCATTTAATGAAACTTTTTTTTTTTTCTTCTCCACGTGCATGGAAAGAAAGGAAACCAAGGTGGAAAAAAAACCCCAGAACCAAAAACTAGAACTGGATTTTTTTTTACTAGGATGGAAAAATTAAAGAGTAATATTATTACAATTCTAAAGAAAGTGGGTTTTATTTTATTTTGTTTTTCATCCTGCACTACCTTGAGTCTGTCATGCTATAAGAAACACGCTATTGGCTCTGAAGCCAATATCTTTTTCAACCAATCCCTTTTCCGTGTATTTTCTGTGGTCCATAGAGCTCTAAGTCTCAAAGTTAAATGTACGTTGGTGAAATTATGTATTTAATTATGAAATGAAAATGTAGATCTAAGTTGAGTCTTAATGATTACAGCTGACACTTCTCCCACTACTATCATTCCTGGAACAGGGATAGATGTCCATGCTCCTCTCCCTCCATTTAGGGAAATACCAACTAAAGAATAGTTTTTCTTCTGCAGCTGTCAGCCCAGTGTGAGTGTAAAAGGACAAACTGAGGGCCAGTAACCTACTCGCAACCCTGATCTCCTTAAGGAGTCTCCAGATGGCAAATCAGGGTACAGTGCCCAGCTACCTCTGCTCTCCTTTAATTATGCAGAAAACCTGCAAAGAGTCTTCCCTGTGCAAGTGCATCTCAAACAAAGGAAAATGGAGGGGCCACAGGAAAAATATTAAACTTGGAGCTCTAAATGAACCTATGTTCTACTACTACCAGTACTGAAACAGTATCGTACATTAATCCATTCCTTATCTACTGATACACCTTCTCCTACTTTGGGGTGAAATTATTTGCTCTCTGATGTAAGTAACAAACCTTCTGATATTACAGCTGCTGTGGAGGCAGAACATCTATAGGGAGAACTGAACTGTCACCAGTGTTCATTCAATTTAACCTCAGGCAAGAAGTAAAACACTGGCTTGAAAAGTAAAAATTAAATTTACAGTCTGGTAAGGAGAAAATCACTTATACCCACTAGCACTTCAAAGTTTGAGTCAACAAGGAATCTGGAAGCACTTTAATTAAGCTGTCATTTTCACTGTGAATAGAACAAAATTTTGTGGCATAATATACTAGATACATCTAGACACTGAGTCACCAGAAACATCTCATTTTGGAATGAAGGTTGTGTTGTCAATAAAAACTTGTAATAAAGATGTGTAAATACTATTTCAATTTCTGGACATGTAAGCTCCTAATGGACCAACTTGAACTGACGCATAAGATTTTACTTTAAAAAATGTCAGGATTTACTCCATACAATCACATTTTCAAGATCTTCTGTGAGTAAATTCAGGTATTTTAAGAGCCAAACCCAGCCCAGATTCTGAGAGGAATAACACTTATGGAATCTGGCAGAGCAGTTTTAAGTTACATATATGAATTGTGATAAGTATTAAGTTAAGTTTCCCCCAAAGAAGTTTGCCATTAAAACTAATTCCGACTAATTCCAAGTCTGAGAAATAAGATGTGCGTAATATCTGTGCTCCCTGTGAGTAGGGTAGTTTTTTTCTATGGGAGATTTACAAAACTCTGTGTGGAAGAGAGATGTGCAAATCCTATGAATAAGATTTCTATTCAGGCTTACCTAACCTTCAGTGCTTTGAAGAGACACCTTCTAAATGACTAATGAACAGTGTGTTCAGACGTCATCTAGTATATTAACTGTCTAAAGAAAACTAACCTCAGTTACATATAAAGCTAAGATGATTTACAAGAACTCTTAAGCTGCAATGATTTGGCACAAGGAATAATGGAAAACCCAATGGAAAGGAGTCCTAGATTAACCTGTCTTCTTAAAAAGAGTAAAGGCTCAGCACTGAAACCTGCATGGACAAGAACAGTGAAGAGTTTCTGAACTGGAGAGGCTTCTTGGGCTTTTCAAAAGGGCAGTAGTTGGAACATGTTTTCCTTTAGCTTTGAAACTTAGCTATTATCTCAGTTGGACAATTCTTTTGAGATCGCTTTTTGCCATTGACCACAGTCACAAGTTGCTAAGAAGCAACGAACAGCGCTGAATTGCAAACCAGTGAGTGGAGCTAAGATGGGGATAGGGGCAGTTAAACATACAAAACACATCAGTTAGCACCTTGCTTATACAATTCCTCAGCTTTGATTGTTTTGGTCAGGATATGTGATCGTGACCTTGATCATGCCCTTCCCCTAGTCAAAACCTGAGCCTGTCCCACATCTACTTTTTCACTCTGAGCAACTCATCCTGAGGGGCAGTGTATGACAATGAATGAGCAATTATCTCATGAGTCATCAGCACTATTGCCAAGGCATCCTAGTGGGTTGGTATAGTCATCTAAATATAAATAAACTTTTTCTCAAACTTCCCTTTTTTCCCTCTTTTCTCTGTAATAGTTTTGTCTGCTTGAAGCCCTTAATATCTGTCTTTGTGGGTGTGGAAAGCTTTATTCATGATGAGACATCATAATTTATTTTCTCCTGTTTCTGAGTGAAGCTCAGGTCAATGTCCATTTCTACCATTGCTTTGAATTAAACCGTTCTTCTTGTCTAATGCTGCCTTGAAGAGATAACTTACTGAAAATTTCTACTTGTAGACCATTCAATGCCAATACAACAGCAATGTATATGTACATATTTTTAATCCCTTATGTTTGTAAACCAATTGTTTAGTTTGAATAATCTTCCAAGAATTCTATAGAAGTGTCACCTATTAGGCTGTATTTCCTTGTGTATTTTAATACATGCAACAGTCCACAGGGACCAAAGCATTGTACACAGGAGGGAACTGCCATTTTCTGTCTTACTGCTGAAAAATTACAGCATATTTTTGCCCTAAATAATGCACAAAGTAACAAAAACATAAACAGCGCCTCTGCTTGTCATGTGGCAAATGTTTCTTTCTTCCCAGAGTCTTTTCAAATTATATTTGGTGTATAGTTTTTCCTTCTTCTTCTTCTTCTTTTTTTTTTTTTTCATTTGATGAAGTATTTTTTGCAATGCTTTGCTTGAGCACTTTTAATTTTGTTTGCAGAGGTTTAGTGGATTTGTTTAGTTGTTTGTTCTGAGACTTTTCATTAGCTTACTGGTTTTACACACCATAATTATTAATACTGTTCCTCTAATAAAAAGTACAAGTTTTGTAATTTTGATCTTCAGGGAAGGAAAGTTATTTTTAGCTCAGTGCCTGGATCCATAATGTCTTTGATTTTATGGGTTTTTTCACCAATCACTGTGCAACCAGGTTTTTGCCATTAGCAGACCCAAATGATCAGATAGAGTGCTAGGTTCAGGATAAACTCTTTCAAGATCCTGAGTAATCAGCTTTTGTGGATTTGTAGAATCTATTGCATTTACATATATTGCTACAAAGATTTTTTCTGGCAGCAAGGCAAGCTACTTTCCTTTTAAAGTCACCTCTTATAATAAATGCTGGCAATAATGGTGCAATGACAGCATATTCAGAGCACAATTCATACACATCTTTTCTACCATTCATCTTCAAAGCTTCTAGTTCCTCTCAGATATCATCAAAGAACCTCTCTGAAGTTAATAACAATGCTCAAGTTATATTGTTTCTCTTTGAATAGGCCAAAGCTTTTCCAAAGAAATGCAGCAGCTGTTCCTTCATTGCTGTTGCATTACTTTCTGGAACATTCTTAAGATCATCTTTGAGGCTTTGGTTTGAATATATCCACTGCTGCTACTATTTAAAAGAGTTAATCTAAATATGGTAACTTTTTTCACAGAATATATGTAAAAACTTATGCCTGGATCAAGTATTCAGTGATTCTGTTTTTCTTAGATCTTTTTCTGATACACATTTATTTTAATGGTTTTCACTTTTTATATACCAATATGAAATATCAGTCATTCAACCAGAATATTAGACAAGCTCTGGGACTGTTGCTTCCATCTTCAAAAGAGAATTCAAATACATTAGTCTTACTTTGATTGCTTCGGAAACTAAAATGATTGCATTTATCCACAAGGCCTGAAGTTAAATGGAATTTAGTATAGCCTCTGTTCAGAAGTGGAATAGCAAAGCAGTAATGAGTTCATTGACTCACTTTGCCATCATGTACTCACCTTCACTCTTTCCCTATTGCCTATGTTAACCTACATACCCTTCATTCTTAATCTGAGTGGTCTCCCTAGAAGTTTTGCCTTTGCAATGCAGTGCTGCAGTTATGGCAGCTTCAGGAAATGTTCAAACAAAAACTGAATGAGGCAAAATTTTACCCAAGTTTTATTGCCAAAAAGTTCTTAAGGAAAAACAAGCCCTGTTCCTGAATCTGAAACATGTGTTGAATTTTTTGCTTACATGGTTTAAAAATTCAGATGAGTGAGAAGAATTTGTCATTTGAATTGGGAGTTTATTTAAGCCCTATGCTCAGAATTAAGACAATGATAAAACCCCTGTAAGTAGATATCAAACACATTATTTAAAGCCTTGTTAAATACTTTTAATTGCTTTTGAAATCTCTATTTATGGTCATAGTCTTACCTTACTTGACAGCCCTTTTGTCTTTCTGTCATTCTCTCTTGCAGTACTGTTATGGCAGGGATTGGAGCAGGGACAAGGCACGTGTATGCTGATGTGCATACTCTTTGCAGAGCTGTTGCTGCCACAATAGACTCCAGACAGAAGGAAGGAATTCTCAGCATGTCTCGCTTATGCAGCTCTTGACATTTGGTAATGTTTCCATGTAAAGAAGGATAGCGTAAGGTATAGGTACTGTTAACTTGATGAATTAGATTCATGATACTGCTCTATTGTAGACATTTTTTGAAATCTCGGTAGCTATTATACACTACTTTTTTCAGAAAATCAAACGTTTCATAAATATCTTACCCTTATCCTCACGGATCCTCAGATCCTTCAAGGAAAATGGGAATATCTAACATGTAACATGTGTCAGATTGGACTACTTTGAGAATAAAGTCATTGCTCTACAATAAGACAGACAATTACAGTTGTCTACATTGTTTCACACTAAAAAAACACATTGATCTATGAACGCTGAATGCACAGAAAAGTAGTTTCAAATATATTAAAGTGAAGAAATTCCATACCCATATGTTTTCCCACATTTCTATTAATTTGCTTCTCTGTTTATTTGTTTCATGTTTTATTAGCTTGTTTGCAGGAATATGATGGCAAACATTTATTTTTCAAAAGATGAATGCACTTACTAGGAATGTTCTTGGTAGGCAAATACCAAGAGAAACTTATGCTTATTGGAAGTGTTTTAAGGTCACTTGAGCCATTGCATTTAAAATTCATTTCTTTCTTCATAATTCTCAGGTAGGTGCTACTGGCGTAGACTGCTATGAACACTGTGCAAAAGCTAATAGAAGTCACATTTCTTTTAATCTTTTTTGTTTCAGAAGGAATACAGGTAAAGATAAAGCATAGGCATTCTTCAGTCACTTGATAAGATCACGGTGCTGTGCACGCTGAAACATTCATGGAAATCACAGTCACTTTTGTATGCTTATGAATTATTTCTTCCTCACTGTTTCCACATAGCTTGAAAATGATACATTTGCTCTGAATGACTTTCAACATAGCAATACCTGACAGCATCACTGTCTAAATCACTTTGGTAACAGTGTGAGGCAGTCGAAACCACCTACACCTGTGCTGAGGGAGCACCCGAGTGAAAGAAGAAGGTGGTCTAGGGTGAGGGAGAAGGAGTTTCTGCACATTTCAAGGAGTTAGAAGAGCCAAACAAACCCCAGCCACCTGGACAGCTGTTACCTGATAATCAGTTGCACTGAGGACTGATTTGTAGAAGGGGTCTACAGACTTTTTGCACATCGTATACAGTTTGTCAAATGTGCCACTGAGAGCTCTGTGACTATTTAGGGGGTAACTAAAACCACCAAGCACCACTGCCAGTCTTACAGATGAAAAAGACTCTTATGCAACCAGCAGACAGGGATTTTGTGACAGTACTTTTAAGGTCATTTTTGAGCTGTTTATTCCCACTAAGAATCATGCACATCATACTAGGGTATTCTGTACTGGACAAAGGGTCAGAAAAGCCCCATCTCCACCTAAGGTGGCATTACTTATAAATTCCTGGCTATATGAGTTAATCCTGAATAGGTTAGGTGGCCTTTGGTCAGGTGTTGTATACTTTTTGATTGCCTCTAAGTCAAGGGAGTGCATCATTTAAACCTGAATCTAAATCAAATGCTTCCCTCATTGCAAATAACAACATGAATTAAAATTGAACTTGCAATGCACAGATGACCTTCTATATTCGGTAGTACATTGACTCACTAAATTAAATAATAGTGTGGAAATTGGAAAGAGTAACTGTTTAAGGTGACTTCCACTTATACACTGCTTTTCTAGTTTCTCTCAGTAAAGGCTAACTTTATAGTCATATTTTCATCTGTAATCTTGGAATTCCTGAAAGGTAAATACATTCTGTACTACAAAGAGAATGAGGTCATCTTTGAGGGAAACATTTTTTTCAAGGAAAAAACCCCTCCATTTTGAGCTACATATATCTGAGATTTGTAGATGTTTGGAACCAGAGGAATCTATGCACTTCAGGAACCTTGATATCCAATGTAGATACAGCAAACTGCATTAAGTGAAAAATACATATGTTACAAGATCAAGCCTTATCATGAAAATTATAATGCAATGAAAAAAGGAACTGCATAAACATGCCCCACCCAAGTCTTATGTTTTCTAAGGTGTTTTGGTCCCTGTGTAGGAGTCCTATTTCTCTTGAAATTCTAAACAGAACTTACAGTCTTGAATGGCTTGGAGCATCTGGGCATAAACCAACAATAAATATGATAGATTTTTAAATTCTCTATAGAGTATCCTCAAACAGTGAAAAGAATGTGTAAAGAAAATCAAAGATTTTGTTTTCCTTGCCTTTGGATCCTTTTTAGTGATTGATTTTCCATTTCTCATGCAGGATTTTTGTCTTCAGTTGTCTTTCTCCTGCTCTTTAACTTCTTTCTTTCAACTTTGCCCTTTCTTGTTTTCTTACTATATTGATAACCAATGGAATGGATTATAATTTCCCTGAGGTATTGTAGCACTACGTTCTCCACTGTATATGCCAGCTACAAACCATGTTAAAACAAGTTAATACCTAACTGTTTCAATTATCTATACCCTAGTAAAATTGTATTTAGGAACTGGACATTAAGCAGTACAATTGAGCTACAATCAAGGCAGAGTTCCAACAGGTAATAATTTTGCCTGCTTTGTATAGTTCCTCTTTGGTATGTTCCCTGTAGTTTTAATCTGGCATTTATTATATGTTCATTTTCCATTTACTTTCCTGCAGAATTTAGTATTCTGTGTCTGATAATTTTATTTTTGCATTTGCTAATTTGTGATTTCCTCCCAAAAATCATCCACCAGTTGTGTGAGGAAAGATACATATATCTTTTTTTTTTCTCTTGTCACCTTGGTTTCCTTCAGTTTTAGGGTTGGAATTGCCTCCTCCGTTACACGTCATTTCTCATACAGTGGGTGGTAATTATTTGTTTTCAATCAGTCAAAAAAAAATAGTTTCTGTATAAAAAACGTGGTCACTCCCATCCTGAAATCCTTCCTTTTCCTGTATTCTCTCTTGTGTAGTTTAATTGTGTCTGTGCTCTGTATTTTTTTTATGCTAAATGCAAAAGAAGTAACTGTTCATCTCTTTGCCTCTGTGTGTCATTGGACTCTCCTTAAACTAGAGAATTGTGCTGCTCTAACGTGAAATATTTGTTGATAAAAGCTGTAACAGCATTGCTTGAGGTGTGTTCCCTTCTACATATCTGCTATGTGTGCTTGTGACATCTCTTTTTGCACACCAGGAAGACCTAACAAGATTTTTTGAAAAATCAGACTTTGTGTAAGCACATGTACTAAGGGAACTGGTCCAAATCACTGAGTCATCACCTGTTGCCAGCAGTGTGGTGGGGTCTGTTCATGCCATCATCCACCATTCAGCAGTTTGACTGCTGTACAAATGCCTAGTGTCAAATCAAGCTTCACTCCACCAACATCTGTTACAGGTTCTTCTCATTTGTGTTTACAACCACAGCGTGGCAACACTGAGAGTACAGCCAGAATAAGATGTTTCCCATTTGGCTTTTCCTGTTATTTTAGTGGTAAGGTTTAAATAGCTCTCCAAATTGAGCTAAATCAGAGCAGATCAAGTGATGAAGCTCTTCCACTTAAGGAAAAAAAGATTGTCATAGTCTGAAAAGACCTAATTTTAGGTCCTTTAGTATGCACACAAATAAAAAGACATTGATCTTTTAAAGAGTACGAAGAACTGACCATGAAAGTCTTCACAGCTTGATCTGTATTCTGACCATCTATAAAGCTGTACATATCCACTGAATGGACTGCTTAATCCAAAGGATACAGATGTTTTGGACTTAACATTCCTAATTTCAGCTTTCTTTCTGTAGGCCAAGTATGGTGGTCAAAACTCACTGTTTTGGTGTGCGTTCTTTTCCATAACACCTGGCCTGGAGTATCAGCAGTCTTTGACACTGTGTTCTGTTTTGTGAGGTACTCATCTGGGGGCTTGGCTCAGCTTTACTTGCTACTTTATTCAGCAGCAAGATGGCTAAAGCTAAGACATGCATCATAGAAGTCCAAACAAAAAGGTGGCACTGCAGAGTTACAGTACTGGCAAGATTTCAGTTGTACCAACATAAAACTGTATATGAAGTTCCAAGAAAACCAACAAAGTCAAAAGAGCAATCTAGGAAGTTCAGAGACCCCACCTTCGAAGGGCTACCTGAAACTGGTCTGATGGGGGCCAGCACTGTCCTACCTGACTAATGGCTGCCTGGCCACTAGAAGCTTCTCAGGTTCCTTCAGCATGAATAGCCAGCAAGCATGGTCCCCCTAGCCACCTTTTATGTCCATTAACCATTAGGCAATTGGTAACATAAACTGCATATGGCCCTGCCAGCAGATGATCATTTACAAATTACATGATAGAGGAAAGGATGAAATGTGCACAGCTACTCTGTCTATTGAGAAGAGAAATCAAATGTCTGGTTCCAAGAATTTATCCTAGCCTACTCCAGATCCTACCCTGAAAAATTTCTTCTTATCCTATATTTTATGATAGGATCATTGAATTCACATAAATGACTAAAGCAAAGAAATTAAAGCAACAATTTTTAAGGCCTTAATAAAAATATAATAGGTCTACTTTTCTCAAGACTTCATTGATTTCTCTTTCATGTTTTATGGTCTACGAGAGATTTTATTTACATATTTTCCTCAGGTTTTTACAAAGGTGAAACTTAAACAGGTCTGCATTAGCACAATGAACTCTATGAGGTCACAGAATCAGAGAATCACAGGGGTTGGAAGGGACCTCTGGAGATCATCTAGTTCAACCCCCCTGCCAGAGCACGGTCACCTACAGCAGGCTGCACAGGATGGCGTCCAGGCGGGTTTTGAATGTCTCCAGAGTCTGAGACTCCACCACCTCTCCGGGCAGCCTGTTCCAGTGCTCTGCCACCCTTCAGGTAAAGAAGTTCCTCCTCATGTTTAGATGGAACTTCCTATGTTCAAGTTTGTGCCCATTACCTCTTGTTCTATCTATCACTGGGCACCACTGCAAAAAGACTAGTGCCATCCTCCCGGCACCCTCCCTTGAAGTATTTGTAAGCATTGATGAGATCCCCTCTGAATCTTCTCTTCTCCAGAATAAAAAGACCCAAGTCCCTCAGCCTTTCCTCACGAGAAAGATGTTCCAGCCCCCTCATCATCTTTGTAGCCCTCTGCTGTACCGTCTCCAGCAGTTCCCTGTCCTTCTTGAACTGGGGAGCCCAGAACTGGACACCGTACTCCAGGTGCAGCCCCACCAGGGCAGAGTAGAGGGGGAGGATCACCTCCCAGGACCTGCTTGCCACACACCTCTTGATGCACCCCAGGATGCCATTGGCCTTCTTGGCCACAAGGGCACATTGCTGGCTCATGGTCATCCTGTTGGCCACCAGGACTCCCAGGTCCCTTTCCACCGAGCTGCTTTCCAGCAGGTCAGCCCCTAACCTGTACTGGTGCATGGGGTTATTCCTCCCCAGGTGCAGTACCCAACACTTGCCCTTGTTGAACTTCATGAGGGTTCTCTCTGCCCAACTCTCCAGCCTGTCCAGGTCATGCTGAATGGCAGCACAGCCTTCCAGTGTGTCAGCCAGCCCTCCCAGTTTTGTGTCATCAGCAAACTTGCTGATGGTACGCTCTGTACCTTCATCCAGGTCATTGATGAATATGTTGAACAGGACTGCACCCAGTCCTGACCCCTGGGGAACACCACTTGTCACAGACCTCCAACTAGACTCTGTGCCACTAACCACAACCCTCTGAGCTCTATCTGCTTTCAATCCACCTCACTGTCCATTCATGCAACCCACACCTCCTGAGCTTGCCTAAGAGGATGCTGTGGGAGACAGTGTCAAAAGCCTTGCTGAAGTCAAGGTAGACAATATCCACTGCCCTCCTCTCATCTATCTGTCCAGTCACACCATTGTAAAAGGGTATCAAATTAGTCAGACATGACTTTCTCTTGGTGAATCCATGTTGGCTACTTCTGATAAACAACTTCTTCTCCTCCAGATGCTTTGAGCTGACACCCAGAACAAGCTGTTCCATCATCTTTCCAGGGATGGAGGTGAGGCTGACTGGCCTGTAGTTTCCCAGGTCTTCCTTCTTGCCCTTTTTGAAGACTGGAGTGACATTGGCTTTCTTCCAGTCTTCAGGCACTTCGCCTGTTCTCCAGGACCTTTCAAAGATGATGGACAGTGGCCCAGCAAGGACTTCTGCCAGCTCCCTCAGCACTCGCGGGTGTATCCCATCGGGACCCATAGACTTGTGGATATCCGGTTTACTTAACTGATCTCTAACTTGATCATCCTCAACCAAGGGAAAGTCCTCCTTCCTCCAGACTTCCTCTGTTACCTGTAAAGTCTGGGACTCCTGAGGGCTGGCCTGAGCAGTAAAGACTGAAGCAAAGAAGGCATTCAGTAATTCCACCTTCTCTGCATCATCTGTCACCATGGCCCCTGTCTCATTCAACAGCGGGCCCACATTTTCTCTAGTTTTCCTTTTGCCTCCAATGTACTTGAAGAAACCCTTGCTGTTGACCTTGACATCCCTTGCCAGATTTCATTCCAAGGAGGCTTTGGCTTTCCTCGTTTCGTACCTGCATACTCTGACACCATTCTTGTAGTCTTCCCAAAAGGTCAGTCCCTTCTTCCACCTCCTGTAAAGTTCCTTCTTCCACTTGAGCTTTTTCAGAAGCTCCCTGCTCAACCATGCAGGTCTCCTGCTTCCCTTGCCTGATTTTGTGCTCTTAGGGATGCACCGCTCCTGAGCTTGGAGGAATTGATACTTGAGTATCAACCAGCTCTCTTGAGCCCCCCTACCCTCTTACAGCCCTAACCCATGGGATTTCTCCAAGCAGTTTCTTGAAGAGATCAAAGTTAACCCCCCTGAAGTCCAAGCTTGCAACCCTACTCGTCGTTTTATGCCTACTGCACATAATCCTGAACCCGATCTTCTCATATTCACTACAGCCCAGGCTGCCCCCAACCTTCATTTCCTCCACCAGTCCCTCTTTGTTGGTCAGTACTAGGTCCAGTAGTACACCTCTCCTCCACCACCTGAGTCAAAAAGTTATCATCCAGACGCTGGAGGAACCTCCTGGACTGCACATGCCTAGCTGTGAAACCTTCCCAGCAGATACCAGGGTGATTGAAGTCCCCCAGGAGAACCAAGGCCTGTGATTGTGAGGCAGCTCTCAGCTGCCTGTAGAAGACCTCATCAACTTCTGCATCCTAATCAGGTGGCCTGTAACAAACCCCCACAACAGTGTCCCTCATGTTAGCCTGTCCCTTAATCCTTACCCACAAGCTCTCGACTCTCTCTTCATCTGCCCCCAGGGAAAGCTTGATGCATTCCAGTTGCTCTCTCACATAAAGAGCAACTCCACCACCTCACCTTGCCGGCCTGTCTTTCCTAAAGAGGACATAGCCATCTATGACAGCATTCCAGTCACGTGAGGTATCCCACCATGTCTCAGTAACTGCGATGAGATCATGGCCCTGCGACCGCACACAGATGTCCAGTTCTTCCTGTTTGTTCTCCATCCTGCATGCATTGGTGTATAAGCATTTCAGAGAGGCAGTTGAGTGTGTAGTTTTTACCCTTGAGAGGTGGTAGGCCTTCTGATTCTCAAAAATACTAGCACGCTGCCCCACAAGTGCTGGGTTACTGCACACGGATGCCTCTCCAGTGAGCCCAGTTACATCCCCATCCCCCTTCAAATCTAGTTTAAAGACCTCTCAATGAACCCTGCTAATTCTTGCCCTAGAACCCTTTTGCCCCTGCGAGATAGGCTTTTCCCATCTGTTACCAGCAGGCCTGGTGTCTTGTACATCCAGCCATGGTCAAAGAACCCAAAGTCCTGCCGGTAGCACCAGTCTTGGAGCCAGGCATTGATCTGCTGGCTCTTCCTGTTTACCCCCTCATCATTCCCTGTAACTGGAGGGATAGAGGAGAACATGACTTGTGCTCCCAATCCCTTGACCAGTAGTCCCAAGGACCTGAAATCTCTCTTCATTGCCCTTGGACTTCTCCTTCCTACTTCATCACTGCCTACCTGAAAGACAAGAAAGGAATAATAATCTGAGAGCCATAGTAGGGATGGAAGTTTCTTCTTTACATCATTAACCAGGGCCCCAGGGAGGCAGCAGACTTCCTTATATAGCAGGTCTGGTCTACATATCGGGCCTTCTGTTCCCTTCAGAAGCAAGTCACTTATGACAATGACCTGTCTTTTATTTTTTATTGAGGTGGTTTTGATGCAGAGGGTGGTCCAACTAGGCCTCAACGACACCTTCAAGCTGGAAGGACTATCATCCTCACCCTTGTCTAATTCCCCTCACAGAGCACTGTACCTGTTCTGCAATGGCACCTGTGAAGGTGGTGTAGGCACTGGGCGGACACGCCCACGGTGCCTGTTGCACCGTGCAGGAGCATCTTGCCATTGCCCCCTGTTCTCCATGTCACCATGTTCAGTCAGTCAGAGAGAGGACAGGGAGTTCTCTGTAGCAGGGGCCCTGTCTGCCTGTTTGGTTTCCTGAATTCCCAATCTCATACTCCTCTTTAGGCAAATCATACGCTGGAATAGCTTCAATATCTCCAAAATCTAAGTCAAAGGAACACTTAAATAATGTTTTACCAATTTACAAAGTGATAACAAGAAAATCAAACTCATTAAAAACTAAGAACTCTTCAAAAACTTGCTGGGATAGAGTAAATTTTCTCCACAGCCGCTCATAGGGTGCTGTGTTTTGGGTTTCTGATCAAAACAGTGTTGATAACACACCCATGTTCTAGCTATTGCTGAAGTGTGTTTGCACAGCATTAAGGTCTTCTCTGTTTCTCATGCTGCCCCTCCAGTGGGGGTGCAGAAGGTGTTGGGAGGAGACACAGCTGGGACAGCTGATCCAAACTAACCAAAGGGATATCCCATACCATATGATGTGATGCTCAGCAATAGAATCTGGGGAAAGAAGAAGGAAGAAGGGACATTCAAAGTTACGGACGTATACCAAGTAACCATTATGTGTGGTGAAACCCTGCTTTCCTGGAAATGTCTAAACACCGGCTAGCTGACTGCTTTACCTATTAAACTGCTTATATCTCAACTCAGGAGGTTTTGCACTTTCATCTTTTCGATTCTCCCTTCCACCCTACCAGGGAGGATTGAGCTGCAGCACGGGGCACAGGTGTTGGTTGAGGTTAAACTACATCATGCACTGGAGACAAACAGCACCACTGAGTGCACTGCTGGACGGATTTGACAAAGAATTTAGTCTCTCAGCTCTTGTTTAAAGTACCGGATTCCCAGTAAAATGTTGACTGAACAAAGTGGATTAGACACATAGGTACAGACTCAAAATATCTATACCCTACCTTGGTGAATCTGTCGATTTCAGCAGAGTCACAAGCCAGGTATCTCATGTAGTGCTAAAAACCAAAATTTATTGGTTATAGAAAAGACAGATGTTTCATTACTTTTGTACCAAAGAAACCTGTTATTTATTAAGATAGTTGGCTGTAGCAACGAGTAACTTGAGTTAGCTGGTGGAAGACCTCATAAGAGATATAATAATAGTTATATTCTGTGCAGTTATTTTATTGGGAAGACACATAATATATAGATATTTGCTAAAAGCAAATTCTGCCTCAGAATAACCGGATATGTCGCAAGAAAAGAATGTGTCAGAGCCCAATCTGAAATCTTTTTTCCAGTCCTATTATTAGATTGTAACCAAAACCAAAATCAGTATCAAAACTCATGATCAGAAGTTATCTAGCAAAGAACAAACAAAATCCAGATAGAAATTTTGCAAGTTTAATCACCTTTACTTGCAACATGAGATGGAAAGACATAGCAACTAGATCACAGTCTCATTAGTCTATAATTGAGGAGCACTGTAAAGTGCAAGGAACAAAAAGCTATTGGTAGTGTAATTCTGTGCCCTATATTGCCAAATAAAACATCCTGAAATCAGTTGATACTACACATCAGAAAGGAAAGAAAACAACCTGTGATTTATTAAAGACAAAATTTCCAACAAACAAAACATTAGAAAGCCAGAATTTCTGGTCTTCAGAGCCAATCCCTTCTCTGAACATCTGACTTGAATTATTAATTAAAAAAAAATATTTAAATGTTGGACTCTGTGGACAGCTTCTCAAATAAATAATTTCTTCCCATATTCATTTTCTAATATGGAGAGGTTCTGTCTTCAAAACCAAAATATTCTTAGAAAAAATTAAGAGAATTGACTAAAATGAAGGAATACAAATGAAGCATTCCAGAAAATGTGTTTACTTGCTTTGATATTGCCTCACGCTTCTGCCTTGTGCTACAGTATCTCAGTCCCCTGCTGAGCATAACAATATTTTGAAACATTTAAGAATATTTTATTAACTGTAATTGTTAGAAATAAGTGCTCATGGGTGAGCTGGAAAACTCTGTTCTTGGGTAACCTTGGCTGGTGTGCTGTGTATATTGCTCCGAAAGTAGGTGATAAAAGACTTAGCTAAGATTTTGTGGCTTGGATTTCAGAAAAGAGTCTCAAAAACTATGTTAATAAACTATAATCCTAAAACTATAACCAAAAAGCCTACTAATGAGCCACATTAGCTATAGAGATAATATATTACTAATTTTTAATGGCAATTAATTATGTAATTTTAAAAAGATATCTGGGCACAGCAGTGAAATAGTCTCATCTGATGCAATGCGCTACAGAAGGAAATAACTGTGGAAAAGACAATCATTATTTAACATTTCCAATGTCATGTCTGTGTCTTTTCCTTTTCTTTTAGAAGATAAGCAGTATATTTGTAATTTTTAAATTTTACATAACAAGATCACCAAACAAATAAAATATTTTGTCTTCCTCTTTGCCTATAAAGCACCAAACACAGCTAATTCATTTGTTATATGTAGGCAGCAAAAAGAACTTTAAAGTATCATTTCTTGGTCTGGTAAAGTAACAAACACAAATTCCAGGACAGCAAACATAGGCTTTTAATTGCATTAGTGTTGTATGGAGACACAGAGAAACTTTAAAACCAGGCTTGGCTTTGGAAATAGCAAACAATATAAATCTTATTCCAGATGGTAGTAGTTACTTAAAAGTTAAATATAAGTTATTTAAAAAAATGGAAGAAACCAAAGTAAAGCAGACAGCCCAGAGACAACATTGACAAAGCTAAATCGTATAGTAAACCCAGGCTAGCAATGGAGACCATCATGTGACTGCTTCAGCTGGCTAATGGCTTTGTCATTATTGTAGTATTATATCAGACCACTAAATGGAAAAAGGAAATGTTGCTTTATAGTCAAAATAAATGATAACCCATGCAGTTGGATCTCCTTTGAGGCTGACAAATTCAGAAACTAATGGCTACCAGTTTCAGCTCGCATATGTCACCACACAAGAAACCTCTCAGTCTCTTTGGTTTTTCTGACAGGAGTTACCTTATGGGACCCTGGGGCAGAAGAAAGCTGCTTCTGGGATGATATCAGCTGCCACTAACTAACTTCAGTGATTTCTGATACTCAGGGAAGGAGGAAAAACACTTCTCTGCAGTGACCAGGACGGAAAAGACTCATGCCATGTGAGACTGAACAAAAGATGCAGACTATTGTCATCACCCCACAGTCAGAAAATGCCAGTCTCCTACAGCATTTTCTCACTGACATCCTGGGTGCCTGGTGAAGCAGGAAACATAAGCAGCCTCAGTGGGGTAAGCCCCTTGCAGGGACTGCTTGCAAGCAGAGCCCTGAGGTATACGTGCCTGCACCTCCAGTTGTCACTTCCCAAAGGCTGTTTAAGGGAATAAATACAGATTTTATCACAGCAGCCTGGAAGGACGTGTCTAAGAAGGGCTTTTTAGAAACAGCTGCACAGCAGGCACCATCTCCGCTGCTCCCTGCATCCCTGCAGGCATCTCCTCCCACCTGGGCAGCTCTGTCACTTGGCAAAGCTACTCCCGAACCCATCTGCAGGCTGCTCCTGCCTACAACACCTCCGATGCCAGCAGCACCTTCTTCCCTCCATTGGATTCCTTCTGTCACTTGCAGCAGAAAGTGCGAGGGCTACCCCAAACCCCTCGGATCAGACGTCCCTGGTCACTCTCTCAGAGGAACCTCTCAGGCTGTTACCGCTCTCTGGATGCGCTGAGGGAAGCACACTGTGCTGCATGCCAGGGTTCCTGTGCAGTTTCAGGGCAGTTACTTTGTGCTGCTGTCCTGATTTGGCTGGGGTAGAGTAGACTTTCTTACTCGCAGCAGGTATGGTGGTATGTTTTGGATTCAGACTGAGAATAATGCTGACAACACACTAAAGTTTTTAGCTGTTTGCTGAGCAGTCAAGGACTTTTTCAGCTTCGCATAGAAATGAGAGGAAGCATAGACAGGACAACTGACCCGAGCTGGCCAAAGGAATATTCCATACCAGAGATGTCACGATCAGTATATAAATGGGTGTTGGCTGGGGACAGGAATCAGTGATTGCTGTTCAGGAACAAGCTGGACGTTGGTCAGTGGGTGGTGAGCATTGTGTATCACTTGTTTTGTATATTCTTTTATCATGGTGATTGTTATTATTTTCTCTTCCGTCATTTCATCCTATTAAAGAGTTTTTATCTCAATTCACGAATATTACTTTTTCCCTGATTGTCTCCCTCATCTCACTGCGGGGGTGGAGGAAGGGGAGTGAGTGAGCAGCTGCGTGGTGCTTAGCTGCCTGCAGGGTTAAACTACAACAGCTGCATTTTCTTTCTCTCTGATTCAGCAAGCCTGAATCAGTGTATAAAGCAAAGTCACACCAGCTTCTACACTCCAGTATGCCCTAACTAATATTGCCGAAAACAGAGAGGTCCTTGGGCTTAAATTGCACTTTTAGACGCATCAACTTGGTTCAAAAAACAGGATAGGTGACATAAATTTTTTTCAAACACTAGGGTACAGAAATTTGCATCTATGTATACACACATGTACAGCTCAACATATGTATAAATGGAACTGAACTTTTAGGGCACTTGCCATACTCACTCTGAACAGCAGTTTAGTACCTCCCACAATTTACAAAAATCCATGCTCTTTAAAAGAAAGAGTTATTTTTTCACAGCTCATTGAGGAAGGAATAAGCACACTTATTGGAAACTGGCTAAGGTATGGTTGGTCTGCTTATATTTGTTTCCTAATCGCTTGCAACCCTGTTTTAAATATTACTTGTTGTTTGAATAAGAACATGTCATATACAGACTCCAAGAAGAGTGTTTGGTACTGTGGTTTAGATGTTTCTTTGTATTGCAAAGGTTTCATGTAGTAACTTGTTAGATGTCAAGAAAAGTCTAAATATTTCGGATAGAGCTTTGCATACGTGTCTCATATATTACCTCATCAGCTATACCTCCTATTCTGCAAGCGATTGATGTAAAAAGTCTACTGATTGATGTAAAACATCTGCTGTAATCTGTAAAAAAATAGCTTTATCACTTAAGAGGTAGGCCCAGACCATCCAGAAGGATAAATCAGCCTGTTAACATGAGCTAAGGACTTGACTCATAGAGCATCATACAGATGATGTGTCCTGTATTCTGCTAATGGTCTATTGTTTGTAAATATCCAGGAAAAAATAGTCTTATCTAATAAAAGAAGGCAGTAAAACCTTCTGAAAAACCATTTATCAGCACTAACAGCCTCCATCACATGAAAGAAATGTTCCCAAGTTACAAGACAGTCACTCAGAGTATGACAAATAAACGAAAAAGTGCTGTATTTAATATTATTTTGCTACTTTAGGAGAATACTGCAAAGACAAACTGGGCATCTATTATAGTAACTGTGTCACTGTAATAACAAATACATCAAAGGGGAAAAATAGCTACTGGAACTTTGGGGGACATTTCTGCTAGGAATCAACCAGGTCTGCCCAATTTCCGTTTCCCAACAGCCTTATCTTGTAGCGGATGTCCAACAATTTATACATAGAGTCTCAGGTAGAAATTACTGTATTAACTGACTTGACCATTATAGTATCTGGCTAAAACACCTGTAGAGATATGCATACAATCAATTAATGAGACGTAAGGAAGAGCAATTAAGTGAGAAACGGTTAGACCTTGTCAATGATCGTACATGACTCACCCCATATTTCTCCTTTTCTAGTCCAGTACTTAACTGCAAGAGCACTGTACCACTTACCCAAGTACATCAGATGGACAATAATGGTAACTGTAGTCATAAATCATTGACTTTTCTATCATGACGTTTTTTAATTCTATTGCATTTTTACCCCTATAAATTGTATCTTGCAAAAGAAATAAGTATCTCTCAATAGAACAATCTCTTTCTGTGGGTGTGTTATTAAAACATGTGGTAGCTACTGTATGGTGTATCTCTCATCTCAAACATGAGCAGTTTGAAAGCCTCAAGTCATTTTAGGTCTGTTTACTTTTAAAACATGAAAATACTTTCAAAGTTAAAAATTATGCAGAAAGTGGTTATTATGCAAAACAATTTTCATTGCAACCTGTTATTTCCAAGTCACTCAGAACTTTCTCTATATTCCATCTGTACCTAAAGGTGAACACTTTAGAAACAGTTGAATAAAAACTATTCCACTTTCTGAGAGAAACATCTGGTCTTTGTTTTTGTTTTGGATTCTTTATTCCTACCTCCTGGACTACCTCCATTATTCTATCACATTATACAATGGCTCCTCTGCTTTTCAAGAATACCACAAAACAAGTAGCTTTATGGTTCTTCTTTCAAAAATAAAAATGAAAAATTAATGCAATTTCATCTGGGGTAGCTTCATAACTAATCATAATAATCAGCTATTATTCATAATGTCCTGGTTTGAGGTAAAACAGGACCAATTTTCTGTTCAGTAATTTTACTTTTAGCTAGGCCTCTTCTAACTACTGAAATTAACAGCATGTTGTGCAGAAACTATTCACTCTCAGAGTGATAAGACCCATGTTTATAGTTGATGCCAAGGAATGGGATGCAGAGAGGCTCTTGCTTATCCTTATTGCTATAACAACCAAGACCAGCCAACTTTATTATTTGCCCCGTTGGAGAGTCGGAAGTGGAAAAGCGTAGAGAGGTCACCCCTGTGGGGACGAGAGGACAGAACAGGTGACCCCAAACTGACCAACAGGGTGTTCCATCCCATCTGCCTCATGCTCAGTATAAAAGCTGAGGGATCAAAGGGTCAGCCCTCTTTCTTCAATGGCCGGTATCCAAGGAGGACTGTCTGTTTGTGTGCCTTTGATCCCGATCCTGAATCCAGATCCAGAATCCAGTTTCTTTTCCTCACTGAGTCCAGTCTGGGACTTCCCCAGTGCCTGCTGGTGATGTGATTGTCATCCTGGGAGCCTGATATGGTTTTGTATATATTTCATTATTTTCTTTTTATTATTTTATTATTAATATTTCATTAAAGTCATTTAGCTCCTTCTGAACTCTTAAGTCTCTTTTTCTCTCTCTCTCTCTCTCCTGCCTCCCTTCAAAGTGGAGCAGGAGAGAGAGAGCATCTGTTGTTCCGCTTGATTGGGCCAATCCAGCCCAAACCATGACATATAATAATATTTGTCTTTAAAAGGGAGAAGGATTGTGCGTGTTCATTTCAAACTTGGTCTGCCAACACTGCAAATTGTTCTTGGCTGAATGTTGGCTGATTAAGGGATCGGGAGCACAAGTGTTTTTTTCCTCTATCCTTCTAGTTGCAGGGAATGAGGAGGGAAGAAATAGGAAGACCCAGCTGATCAATACCTGGCTCCAACACTGGTGGCACCGGTAGAATTTTGAGTTTTTGATCATGGATTGGTCTACATGACACCAGGCCTGCTCACTAGAGATGAGGTACACCTGTCTCAAAGAGGGAAAAGGATCTTTCTACAGGAGTTAGCAGGGCTCATTGAAAGAGCTTTAAATTAGATTTGAGGGAGGAAAGGGATAAAACCAGGCTTGCTAGAGATAAGGCTGGGGGTGGCATACCAATATTTGAGGGACAGTGCATCAGCGAGGTCCTTCAGTCTGTCCCGTGATGTGCTGAGTAAACTGGAGCACATTTGAAACATCCCTCTACTAATGTGTGCAACACCCTAGCAGTCTCAGTGGGGTTCGGGGATGGAGATCCATGGGGCAGCAGAGAGGCAAGGGTTGTTGATGTGTTAGAAACCACAGAAGAACCTGAGGACAGTCACATAGGAATTAAGTCCCCTAAAAAAGTGGGAGGATCAATGTCCCAACTGAAGTGCATCTACACCAATGCACACAGCATGGGCAACAAAGAGGAGGGGCCAGAAGCCATTGTGCAGCTGAACAGCTACCATGTAGTTGCAATCACAGAAACATGGTGAGACAACTCACACGACTGCGGTCCTGCAAAGGATGGCTATAAACTCTTCAGAATGGATAAGGAAGGAGAGAGAGACAGTGGGGTAGAAGTCTTTGTTAGGGAGTATTTTGATTGTCTAGAACTTGACGACGCTGATGAAAGAGTCAAGAGTTCATGGATAAGAATCAGAGGAAAGGCCAACAAGGCAGATATCATGGTGGGAGTCTCTTATAGACCATCCAACCAAGATGAAGAGGCAGATGAAATATTCTATAAGCAGCTGGGAGAAGTCACATGATCACGACCCCTTGTTCTTGCTGGACTTCAACTTACCAGGTGTCTGCTGGAAATACTATACAGTAGAGAGGACACAACTGAGAAGGTTCCAAAACTGTGAGGAAGATAACAACTTTGTGACACAGCTGGTGAGTGAGTCAACTAGGGAATGCACGGTGGTGGACCTGTTGTTTGTGAACAGGGAAGGACTTGTGGGTGATGTGATGGCTGGAGACCATCTTGGGCCTAGCAATCATGAGATGATAGAGTTTTCAATTCCTGGAGAAGTAAGGAGGGGGGTCAGCAGAGCTGCCACCTTGGACCTCCAGAAGGCAGACTTTGGCCTGTTTAGGGGCCTGGTTGACAGAGTTCCCTGGGAGGCAGTCCTGAAGGGCAAAGGAGTCCAGGAAGGACTCAAGTCCTCAAGAAGGAAATAAAGGTGCAAGAGCAGTCCGTCCCCATGTGTCAAAAGATGAGCTGTCAGGGAAGAAGACTGGCCTGGATAAACCAAGAGCTTTGGCTGGAACTCAGGGCAAAAAAAGAGAATTTATGACCTTTGGAAGAAGGGGCAGGCAACTCAGGAGGACAACAAGAAGGTTGTGACGCTATGCAGGGAGAAAATTAGAAGGGTCAAAGCCCAGCTATAAATTAATTTGGCTACTGCAGTAAAAGACAATTAAAAATGTTTTTATAAACACATTAGCAACAAAAGGAAGGCTAAGGAGAATCTTCATCCTCTGTTGGATATGTGGAGAAACATAGTGACAAAGGATGAGGAAAAGGCTGAGGTACTTAGTGCCTTCTTTACCTCAGTCTTCAACAGTAGGACCAATTGTTCTCTGGGTACCCAGCTCCCTGAGCTGGGGATGGGGACTGGAATGAAGCCCCTGTAAACCAAGGGGAAATGGTTAGCGACCTGCTACAGCACGTAGACACACACAAGTCTATGGGGCCAGATGGGATGCATCCAAGGGTACTGCAAGAGCTGGTGGATGTGCTCACCAAGCCACTCTCCATCATTTATCAGCAGTCCTGGCTAACCGGGGAGATCCTGCTTAACTGGAGGCTAGCAAATGTGATGCCCCTGTACAAGAAGGGCCAGAAGGAGGATTTGGGGAACTAAAGACCTGTCAGTCTGACCCCAGTGCTGGGGAAGGTTATGGAACAGATCATCTTGAGTGCCATCACATGACACGTACAGGACAACCAGGCAATCAGGCCCAGTCAGCATGGGTTCATGAAAGGCAGGTTCTGCTTGACTAATCTGACCTCCTTCTGTGACAAGGTGACCCACTTAGTGGATGAGGGAAAGGTGGTGGATGTTTACCTGGACTTTAGTAAAGCCTTTGACACCATTTCCCACAGCATACTCCTGGGGAAATTTGTGGCTCATGGCTTGGACTCTTTGCTGGGTAAAAATTTTCTGGATGACTGGGTCCAAAGAGTGGTGGTGAATGGAGTTAAATCCAGACTAGTCCCAAATCACGCAGTTATCAATTGGCCCTGGAAGAAGAATTCAAGGATTTCAAACTTCAATAAATTCTGATTACCAGAGGGCAGATCATTCCTTCACTTGTTGTTATTTGGTTTGGCAGTTTGATGGGTCTTTGATTGTATTTGTTCACTGTTCATATTTTCTGGTCGTTTGGCTGCATTTGTTTTTTACCTAATTCTACTTTCTTTTATTTCAGAAGGATTTTTTTTCATATGTATTTTTAAATGAGATTGACCATTTAACTATGGACATACAAAAAGGACAGAAGACTTCATTACCATTCATAGAGATTCCCTAGTTTTGGTGTGTTTTGGAGAGGAAGAAATAAATCTCTAAAGCACTGTTATTAATAGATTTGTAATTTACATATATCATAATTTCAGTATAGTGCTGGTAGGACAAAATAGAAAAATATTCAAGTTAATGTGACTGCTGAATTTCTTACAAAAAGTAGGGTTTTTTCCGCTCTTTCTAGTAGAAGAGCTAATTTCATATCTGAAATCTAGGACTACACACTAGAATTATGTTTATTTTCAAACTCTGTTACAGGACTTTTGCCATTGTACAGGAAGTTGGATACCTCAGTTAAGATCTCTGCTCCACAGTTTCCTATTCTGTAACATGAAGCTAAAAATTCAGTGAGGTAACTGGGAGTATAAAAGTTGTCGTTATTGACATGCATCAGCAAAAAGGAACTTTTAGTTCTTTTGATTTTACCATAGACTCCAAAAGACTGTAAAACAGATTTTCATTTACATACACTTAGTAAGCAGTCCTTTTTATTTTCTGCATCTATTAACAGTTTCCTCCTCACGTGTTTTCCATCTGTATTTATTTTGGCTTTTTTTCCCTCTTTCCCTGTTCTTTAAAAAAACCAGAAACCACACATGATTCTACATGATGAGGTGTTTAAGAGTTAAGTGGTATTTTTCCCTCATTCTAGATCTGAGTCTTACATAGCTCTGTAGTTTGTGGCACTTTGGAGTAAAACACTTAGCTCTGATCAATCGAAAGTTGCTCAGTTAGGTCCCAAAACACATTTCTCTGAGGAAAACATGATTTAAGAATAAATAAAAAGATGGATATTCAAAAACTGTTTAGCTAAGCCTGACATTTTATTTTTTAAATATTAATTATACTTTGGGTTTCTTCCTATTTACATACTTAAGTGCTTGCTTGGGACATAAATGGTACTATATTATGTTGAGGAAGTCACAGAACAGCTTTGTTAGATAAAACTCCTTGCAAGCTGGTAATTTTTGGCAGCTAGTAATTTTTGGCAATTAATATTATAAATTCTTGTCACAAGGGGCCTGGGGAAGACACTTCCAGGTTGCTACTTATCTCTATAAAACGAAGTAAAATGTCAGAAGTGGTGGGCCCGCTGAGAGGATAATTTCTGGGAGGAGAAGAGGTGGCAAATGTTAAAATTACCATATTTATCGACACTGTAGAAAACGAAGGTCTGAATGAGCTGCTCATTTAGAGTAAGCGTTAAAGATTTTTTAAAACTTTCTGGACAGCCTAATATGACGTAGAAACTGCAACTACTCCTCTCAGAGATGCTCCATTAGTAAAAATCTTGAAGTTTAATACAGTTTTTCTTACAACTACTACCGTGTATGAGTAGTGATCACAGGGGGAGGAAAGAGTCACTTTCCAAGAAAAAGCAAGTTTCTACCATTTGCATTCCTATTGTTGCCTTTTGGTTTGGGGTGGGGGTGGGGGGTTGATACAGAGCTTGCTTTCCCTCTCATGTTCTCCTCTAAGGTTAAAACAAAAAGTTGAAAAATTTTGGACAAAAATTTGTTTTAACTTTCCTATTCCAGAGCAAGCAATTTGTACATGTCATGTATGGTGGGCTGACCCCAGCAAACAGTTAAATACCACACAGCCAATCGCTCCCTCCCTGCGCTTAGCAGGACAGGGGAGAGAACATGAAAAGCAAAAGAAAACTCGCAGGTCAAGTTTAAGACATTTTAATATGCAAAGGGAGGAGGAAGAAGAAAGTGGGGAAAAAAACAAACCCAACCCCAAAAAATGAGTGACAAAAAGGTAATCACTCACCACCTCCCATAAGCAGACTGATGCACCACCAGTCTCCAAACAATACCTACCTGCCCTGAGCCACCCCCCTGCTCCTCCTTGCTGATCATGGCATCATACAGTACAGTATGGAATATCCCTTTGGTTAGTTTGGGTCAGCTGTCCCAGCTATGTCACCTCCCAACCCCTTGCCTACCCAAGCCTGCTGGCTGGAGAGTGCCTTGGGAGTGCCTTGACGCTGTACAAGTACTGCTCAGCAATAGCTAAAACATTGTGGTGTTACCAACATTGTTTTGGTCACGAATTCAAAACAGCACCATATGAGCTTCTATAAAGAAAATTAAGTCCAGCCCAGCCAGACGCTCATGAGCATCATGACACCTTCAAATTCCAGTAAAGTGTCAAATTTTGAGTAATTGTTTTTTTCATTCCAGTGCTGCTTGACCTAGGAGCACCACAATAATGAATTTTGGAAAGGTGATGGTGGAGGACATGCTAATAACTCAGCAATCTTGGGCTTTGTTCTGTCAGCCAGAGCATCACAGAAACCTACAATGGAATTAGCTCAGTGCTGCCAGCAGGGAATGGACTGTAGAAATGGCTTGGGAGATACAATGATCATTGCCGTCTTGGCTGACCCAGTGGGAACTGACCCAAAGACTTATGGTGCCAAAAGTCTGTGCTGGAGGGCCATGACACTACCTCAGGCTCTGTCTGCCATCTTGCCACTGAAGCTCAGACCTTGGAGACGATCTGAAGCATTCCTCCAAGGCTGGTGTATAGCATGAATAGGGCTGTGTGTTGGAGTAGCATTATAGGGTGCCTAGAAGATGCCATGTAGATGGTAGCTTGGAAAAGCTACAGCAGGAGCAATCTTGGTTACTTCAGTGCTGTAATTCTGTGGGTTTTTTGATTATTTTTACCTCTGTACAAAAGTGTTGCAAATTAGATGTACATGATTAAAGGTTTTCAGATCTAGTCAGAAATTCAATTTTAAAGCTTTGAAAAAATAACTGAACAGAATCTTGACAGAGTTTGTTCGTGTCTGCCATCACTGCATCAAAGCACTACATGGTAGAGAATTTTAATCGCTCATGAAACAGCTGAAGTGTGCTTTCTTCTTTTCATCTTCACTGACTGAGGTTTATGCGGCTTCACAAAAAGAGCAAAAAAGTCACATTTCTACATATGTTACCTTGTTTGCTTACTTTGGTGTTACCTGTCCATATAATTTTGTTTTGGGGGATTTCCAAACCACACTGAGCAAAACAAGTATTTCTTATTACCAGGCAGCCTTTGTGCTTGTGCAGTTTAGCTGCCTGCAAGTTAATAATGTTGCAATATCCAGACTTTATTAAATAATTCTGCACTATAGATAGTATACACAATTGTCACTGATTGTTTGCTAGGTCTAAATATTAGGTGGAACCCTAACAGTAATTACTGTTACTGTATAAAAGCTGTTCTACTGTTCACTTCTTTCTATGTTACATTGGATTGCACTATCTGTCACCAGGCATCAGATGCATGAATATCTCCTGTTACTATTAATTTTCTTATGGCAAATGGCCTTTTAAAAAAAAAAAACAAAACAAAAACAAAACCCAACTTGTTACTACTTCTTTTTAAATAATATTATCTTGCCTCAACAAAGCAATGAGTCAGGTATGTAACATAAATTTTTTCCCACAGGAGGACGCTTCAACTTCCATTTGAAACCTTCAAATTCCCTCTGGTCTCATGATATTTCTACCATCTGGAATGCTGGAACATTTTCTGAAATGTGATGTCCTTGAAGATCTTCAGCCACAGGAACAAAAATGCTAACCCTTACATATGTGTCTGACTCTGAATTAACACATTTCAATGCTGAACCTCCAAGGCCTTACACTGGAGGACCCAGCATTCAGAATCTGACCCTTCTGTAGTTTGGACTGTTTCTTTGATTGTCAGTCAGACACAATAAGCCTCTTACAGTCTACAGATGTGGGATTATTATTTTTTTTTTAACCTAATATTTCAAATGGGTTTTTTTTTCATTGAAGTTTTGGAACAGCAATAATTTTTTAGTAAAATGCTTGTACAAATTTTGTCCAGATTAAGCAAACACCAGAGGAAAGGAAGGGAGGTGAATATTTTTAAAAATTTGAACAGCAGGTCATATGCAACTTTAGAAAATGTCAGAGACACAAACGATAAAATAAGAAATGACTATTGGATCACTGCTTTGACAGATGATTTATAAAGAAACTTAGCACAGAGTGGACAAAGCACAATACCTATGGAAGTAAATACAATGTGTTGCAGTTCAATGCCCTGTCTGTCACATAGAAAGTAGCTGTTGCCAGCTAATTTGGAATCAGTTATGTAAAACACATATGTAGCGTTTAATACACAAATTATTACTCCTCATTCCATGCTGTATACAAAGCACAGAATAAAGTTTTGCAGGATGATGTTGTATGAAAAAGTTCTTGCCCAACCATTCTGTCTTTAGCTTTGACAGCAAATATCAAGTGCCTTCCATGGCCACAAGTTAATATCTATGTATGAGCCGCCTCCCATCTCCCTTTTCTAATAACAGTGTCCTGGGGTTTGAGACATAAATGTGGATTACACATTACATGCATGAAAGATGAAGAGGTTAATACTGTACAAATGCACCCTTTCCATAACCAAATTTCCAGTGGCACTCTGATTTGGCAGGTAAATCTTCAAACCATGCAGTTCTCTTCACCTTGCTCACTCCTGTCTGTGTAACTTGGCGAGCTATAATTAAAAGGTATATAATGTGAAAAGACCCCTTAAACTACCCCAGTAGATTTCTTCCCACACGCTATCTGATCCAGATAGTGAGCTACCAATGAAGTAATAAGCCCTGGAGACACAAACACGTTTACACTTGCAACAATAACATGAAACAATAACATGAAAATAATGCAAATGTTTTTCCTTTCATCAGACATCAGTTTAACAGAACATAATTTAGGGATGTGGTAGTAAGCTAAGTCAAGTCTGAGAAGACAAGAGTAAATATGACATTGTTCTGGTTTGAGGTAAAACAGGATGAATTTTCTGTTCAGTAATTTTACTTTGCAACTAAACATCTTCTAACTAACTGAACTTTCTGAAAATAAGAGCATATTGTGCAGAAACTGTTCGTTCTCAGAGTGGTAAAACTGATGTTTTCAGTGAATACCAAGGAACGGTTTGCAGAGAGGCTCTTGCTTATCCTTATTGCTATAACAACCAAGGCCAGCCAACTTTGTTATTTGTCCCATTGGGGGGTTGGAAGCGGAAAAGCGTAGAGAGGTCACACCTGCGGGGAGGAGCAGACAGGACAGGTGACCCCAAACTGACCCACAGGGTATTCCATCCCATCTGCCTCATGCTCAGTATAAAAGCTGAGGGATCAAAGGGTCACCCTCTTTCTTCAGTGGCTGGCATCCAAAGAGGACTCTGTCTGTTCGTCTGCTTTTGGTTCTGATCAGTGTGTTCCTGAATCCAGTTCCTGACTCCAACTCTCATCCATTGCTGAGTCCAGTCTGGGATTTTCCCCATGCCTGTCAGTGACACAATCATCATCCTGGGAGCTCGATACTGGGTTTGTATGTATTGTATATATTTCATTATTTTCTTTTTTATTATTTTATTAATTTATTAATATTTTCATTACAGTAGTTTAGTTTTTTCTAAACTCGTAAGTCTCTTTCTCTCTCTCCCTCCACTCTTTGGAAAGAGAGGTGGGGGAGAGTATCTGTCACAGGTTTTCATTGACCAGTCTGGCCCAAACCACAACAAACATTGAGCATCCAATAGCAAAACCTTGCATTCTGCTAATTCTGATAGAAATATGCCTGTGAATGAAAATCAGCGATGTGAATCCTGCTTTTAACTGTTTTTCCTGCTGGTGACAACATGCCAAAAGTAACATTTTAATGGATAAGTGTCATACACAAATGATAAACCTGGGAGCCGAGGACAACACACCAAACACAACAGAGATGTACTGTGCAAAAATCCACTTTGCTCAGCCACGGAGAATTTATGTCACAAATCTACATGTACAAGAAGATAACTGCTCTATGTGCTGCAGCAAAGTAACAAGGTTTCTTTGAGTACATAAAGTGAGGTTCTTTAACCCTCCTTCATTTTTTCCGCCGTTAAGCAGAAGAAAAATCATCTCCTTTTAATGGAGCAACAGTTCATTTTTCAGCTCAGGATCACAGTTTCATTCCAAAGAGGTTTTCCTTTACTTCTTGTTTTTTTTCCCTGAGGATTTCATTAAATTATTTAAAGTTGTATGTTCTTTATTAATGAATGAATCGGGTATGTTTTGTAGCTGAAATTACCATAATAGAATACTTATCGTGGAAAAGTCTTTGGATTTGGGGAGTAAACTAGTGGTTACCCAGAGTTTCTAGAAGTGTTGTTAATGAATTTGTCCCCCATTGATTTCAAGATTGCTTAAGTGTTTCTTTTCCCAATTAGTGACCATTCAAGAAAAGCCAATGATAAGAACAATTTCCAATGATAGCTGAAAGAAAGGGTGGGGGGCTACTCTATGTACAAATGAGAAAGCCTTCAAGGAAAGGAAACATATTGAAGCATGATGTCTCTGACTCTTCCTCACACTTCAAAAGACAGTTTCATGATGAGAGTACAGCTTAGAAGAAATGTACATTGGCAAGAACTTTTCATCCTGCCTTTGTGCAGTCGATAATAAAATACTACTATATGTATTTTTGTCGTTTTATTGTTAGACAAGCACAGATCTCTATATTCAGTACTAAAAGAATCCCTCTCCTAATTATACTCCAGTCATACAGTAAGTCCAATCATATTTATTTTTATAAATCTGTAATGTGGCCGCCCACCTTGGAGTGGATGTTAATATCGTTAATTTTTCCTCTTAGTGCTTTCTTTTGTTCTGGGCCAGCAAACTAATATGGGAAGGGGGAAAATCTGAGAAGACACTGCTGATTTTTCTTCCGATCATTTCAGATGTAGTTATCTACTAATTGTACATGTATAGGAAATGTTCAGAAATTTGGGGTCATAATTTTTGAGGGCTAGTGTCAGCAGTGCTCAACACTGAGTAAAAGTGAGAACATGTGAATCACTGTTATGTTTAGAGAAAAAGATTGAGGACATCCTAGCTTTGATGAGCGAGTATTGTTCAAAACGAAGTTAGATGGTATATGAATTCTCTGTCTAAATGGTTATGCCCTCAGCAACCATCAAGTAACAAAAGCAAGTGCAAGGTGGTGGCTGGTGTCAATATGTAGGTTCAAGTCTTCTGCCTTCCTCCAGTCTAAGTGCTATTCAGACGCTACCTTATGTTAAACCTGACAATGGGAACTGGCTGTTCTTTATTATGGAGGTTTTATTTAAGACTCCAGTATGGTGTGGATGGGAGTAGGGAAGTGCTGTGTATGTCTACTGGCAGTTGGATGGTGAGGAGTCACCATAAAGCTAGTTTTAATCCAGCTTTCATAGGCAATGGAGTGAGACACTTAGTATCCATCCAACTAAGTGTAGAGTGTATGCAATGTGGAGATATTTGTGCAGTATAAACCTTGCAGAAGAGAATATTTAAGGCTGCATCTTATTGTTCTCTGGGAAATTGACTATGGGGCCAGGCATATAGCTAAGAGGACAGCAGTTGTAGATCTTGGAGCTACAAAAGTTTTTCTCCTCCCTTTAGTCACTGGTCAGTGTTGTGCAATGCACTCAATGAGGACCAGCAGGGTATCCTTTTATCCTTGATCCCTGCAGGATACTCAGTTCCTTAAATCATATTTCTATCATTTAACCTCCTTGTTATTCTGACATCAGTGTGACAGCCCCTACTTGTTAGACTTTCTTGCCTTTGATAAGCTGGTTTTAGGAAAACTGGGTGAGCAATTAAATGGCAGGGTGACATGAACAAGTCAAAACTAGGAGTAGTGAGGCACAGAATGAATGATCAAAATGTTTTAAATATTATTTTTAAAACTTACTCTATTATTTTAAAATTTAAAAGTAGACAATCACAGATCATACCACAGGAAACTTGCCACACAACTCCATAGGAAAGTGTTCCCAAAGGTTTCTTCTGGTTTTAATAGAAAACACAGTTAGAGTAGGAAAAGGCATTTTCTTTTGTGACAGATTATCTGTCAAGCACGTATAGTGAATGCCAGGTAAAAAACTCTCCCTTTTGAAAATGTTGCTGTGTTCTGCTTGAGCTCCTGAGCTACGCGTCTTGTGTTATATTCCTCTTTCATCGCTGTGAAAGAAATGCTGTTGTCTAAGGATGACTGGCTAGGATGAGTGCAGTTGCTATTTGTACTTCTCTTCCTAGAGATTAACATGTGACAGATTCAGTGTCATTCACTAGTCAGGTATAAAACTGAAGTCACACAATACACGCTGACCATTTTGAAACACTTTACCAGTTTATCGTCATGAATATACACTGTTGTGAGCAGCTTAACAGGGATTATTTTTTTTACTGTCCACAACTAAGTCCAGAGTATTCCCTTCTCTCCCTTTTCTAATCATATTCTTCTACTTCCATTAATAAATTATTTGAATGAGCTATCATAATAAGGTCTTTTACAATATACCTATACTGTAACACTCGTGAAAAGGCTGGATTTTTTGGGTGACTTGAAGTTCACAAAAGGTATAAAATCCAGTTAGGATGACAGGAAATATGAAAGAACTTCCCAGACTTTGAACTTTTTACCTTCCTCCTTTATGTTTTCTCTGATACTACATTTTGAGTTCTTTTTTAACTAGCTAATAGAATTTTCATCATTAAACCTTGGTTTAGAATAGCAGTAGGAAAAATCTGTGTTTATACTCTTTACTTGATAACTCTTTTTCATTTTTTTTTTCTTTCTTTTCCTAGCCTCTCCTTAATGACTCATCATATTACAATTTCCAATTATATAGTATTTAAAGTTAATACACATCTACAAGAACGGGAATGAGTAAAAACTGTTCAAGGATGTGAAAAAAAGTAGGTTTAATAAAATAAGACACTGAAGCCACAAATCATTATATTACATCTACGTTTTCTAAGTTTCAAGGAGTTATCAGCTTGTCTTTATTGCAATACCAGCAGCATCTCTGTATCGTTCTGTGCTTTTGAGGTAACTAGTCACTCAGTAGATTTTTTTCCTTTTTCTAGCACACAACCTTTTGTGTTAGACCTCTGCCACCCATTCTCGCTGTTCCAGTTTAATCAACTCATTACACTGGCAACTTTTCCAGCACAATATTTAAAAAATTTAAAGTGTTCTTGTACCTAGAAGATAGCTTCTCTCTTCTGTTGTCCAATACAGGAGTCTCCAAAGAAACACAGCTAAATTGCTTTTGGATGAGAGCTAAGTCTACACAAGATTCTTCGGGCATGTGCTCGTGCATTGACTCTCCACTAGCTGCTCCATTTCCAGTGTAGATGTGCCTTCAGAAATCCAAAATCACTTCACACTTTTGAACGTCTGGTTTCCAAATTTAAACTCCCAGTTTTATTCAGTTAGTGTTTGGAATGCATTATAGTTTCTTCTCACTTTAGGAACCGAAACATGGTATATTTAAGTGGCATTGTATTACTCATACAGGTGAAAAATAAAACCTGAAAGGGCCCTGCTGTTGCTGAGACAGAGCATCAGGCTGGAGCACAGATATTGCTTTTTCTTTTGAGCATTGTAAGCTTTCACAGCACTCATGATCTTGAATGACCAAACTTCAAAGAAGAACACTGCATTTATCTCTTCTCCACAAGTCCACTCTAGCCTGTGCCGCATACGTAGCTGTGTTTCAGGGATGTAAAGGCTGCTTCTGTTGTTATGTATTTAATAAGCTAAAGTGTGAGTAGTTATCACTTCAAATATATCAATTTGAAAACAAATTTAGCTTGACAGCTGCCCAGATTTTTCAGTGATTTTTCCTGAGTACTTTATTTGGCTAGATCTCTTTTTGAATACATTCCTTTCTTCAATTTTTTAAAACAGGGAAGAAAAGCATATATCAGATTATTCTCTCAGCATAAATTAAGACCTAATAAGTAACTCACTATTAAACATCTCAGTAAATGAACCAGATAATATTCAGGATTAGCTAGACAGTAACCTTGTCTTCTACCAGTCTGGGAACTAGTGCACAAAACAGATATGCAGGAAATTTGATAACAAGTTGATTGCAGTTAATGTAGCAGTTTATGGTTCTTCTTTAAAAACTGGTGATGACTTACTGAATTCTAAGTGGATCTCTGTGCTAGATCCTTGTCCAGAGTGCATTCTCTAGCACTTATTTTTCTAAGGAAAATTTCAGCAATGTTTCTCACACAAACTTGGGCATCCAGGTTTTATAAGCACTGATGGAAACAGTACCACTAACCTTCTCTTACTGAACTAGATAAATTTGAAAACACTCAATTGACCCACTCAATTTACCTAGGATAATTAAGCTCTGAATAGTACCAGCTACTGAGGACCAGTGAATTGTCACAAGTGCTAGAAATTCCAGTCAGAATGAGAGCACAGACAACCTGAAGTTAGTTAAAACTTTTCATTAAAAGTAGGTTTTTCACAAGGATACTTCACTTACTCAGTATGGAAGGTATCCTTCTTTTGCTGTAACTCACATGAGAATAAATAAAGGAATTTCTCCAGCTCCTCACTATGTGGCACGAAATCATGTGAAACAGATTTTGTCTGCTTTGAAACATTTGCTCTTTCTGCGTCGATGCTGAGCATCAGATGAGCCTGCAAGTAAAAGGCAAGTACAGCATCCATTATGCCTGCCATGTCTTTCCATTTTATGACAATTCCTTGCGATTTTCCACAAAGCTTGACAACTGAACAGTCTGGGTGAAGCGATGCATGAAAATGTTCTCTGGTCCCCCTGCCCTGTTCTGGTTAAACACAGCTAATGAACTGGAAAACTGATATTGATGAAACTGGCTTTGGTTATCTACAGGGCACATCAGATTTGAACTGGTCGGTGATTCAAGTTTAACCTGATTAAAGTTAAATTAGTCATGGTTTTTCTTTCCTTGCCCTACCCCAGATACTCAAAGGATGGTCTATCAGTGTCAGCTGGCCATAAAAGTGTGGTACAGGAAATGTATCAGAATGAGTTAGGTGGAAAATGCAGAATATAATTAAAAAAAAGTTAAAAATGCTGTGTACATAGTCACGTAATATCAAGCACTCAGACTTTAATCGATGCCATGCAGTGATACATTATTGCTACAGCAGTGGTCTCTTCTTGCCTTTTAAAAGCTTATTGTTTTAAAATAATTGGTTTTAAAATGCAGATCGGGGCAACCATCTTTCCAGAGTATGCTTACACTTGCTTACTGCAAATATTCATGAAGAAACACTCTAGTCTTGAATCATTTTTTTTTTAGGTTGAAATTTTACTTCCATTCTAAGAATGGTAACTATATAACATAGCTCAAGATTTGTCTTCTTTTTGTTAGATGACTTACTATAACAAAATAATTCAGCAAAATTTACTAAAATTGAAATATACAATAGAATCTGATATTCATATTCTTTTAGATATTAACAATGAAGTCCCATCATGAACAGTGAATGCTATTTTCATTTGCAGTCTCTATTCTGGACACTAAAAAAGATTTTCTGAAAAATCCCACACATTGTGCATGAACTCACTGAAGTTGTTCACAATGTATTCCTGGAAATTAATTGCAGAATAATAATTAGGTTACAACTAGTTCTATTTATCATAAGCAAGACACTTAGTGGTATGAAATCACTACAATACACATCTTATATGAGTCTGAAGGTGCACTGCATTTGTATTTAAAATTAATTTTTAGCAATGCCTCAATTACTGAATGAGAATTGTGAAATGTGTAAAATTGTGAAAAAAAATGCGAAATGCTGAATATGAGCCGACAGTGTGCCCAGGTGGCCAAGAAGGCCAGTAGCATCTTGACTTGTATCAGAAATAGTATGGCCAGCAGGACTAGGCACATGATTGTCTCCCAGTACCGGGCACTGGTGAGGCCCCACCTCAAATACTGTGTTCAGCATTGGGCCGCTCACCACAAGAAAGACACTGAGGTGCTGGAGTGTGTCCAGAGAAGGGCAACGAAGATGGTGAAGGGTCCAGAGCACAAGTCTTATGAGGAGCAGCTGAGGGAACTGGGGGTTTTTAGCCTGGAGAAGAGGAGGCTGAGGGGAGACCTTATCGCTCTCTACAACTACCAGCGAGCTGGGGGTTCGTCTCTTCTCCCAAGTAACAAGTGACAGGACAAGAGCAAATGGCCTCACATTGCACCAGGAGAGGCTTAGACTGGATATTAGGAAAAAGTTCCTTTACTGAAGGGTAGTCAAACATTGGAACAGGCTGCCCAGGGAAGTGGTTGAATCACCATTCCTGGAGGTATTTAAAAGATGTGTAGAAGTGGTGCTTAGGGACATGGTTTAGTGGTGGACTTGGCCATGTCAGCTAAAGGGTTGGACTTGATGATCTTAAAGGTCTTTTCCAACCAGAACGATTCTATGATTCTGTGATTAAAAAGCACATTACTTTTATAGTGGTAGAACACAAATGCTGAATAAGCGAATGGGATCCCTTTAAAAAAAGATATTCAGTAAATAAAATTATTTAAAATGAAAACCAAAAGGGAGTTTTCTATGGTAGTGTGAATACTTGAAAAGAAGTTGTTAACTGATAGCATTATTTTTCAGACTTTACTATTTGCTAGTAAGCACAGACTAAAGTGCTAAGAGGATCTGGGAAGGAACAAAGGAAAGGAGTGTTCAAGGCAGAGCCACTCTTTCACTCAGTGTGGTGTAATAAAGAGGTAATCCTTTTGCTATGAGAGGTGGGTTTAATGTCCATAACAAAGTCTCTGTATTCATTCCACCATTGGCTGTTTGTTGTTTATTTATTGCTAGAATAAGCCATCTTTCCACTCATACTTTGACCCCTTTCAGAGTAATAGTCAACCTTGCAGGTAATGTAAGGAAATGCAATATTCATGGCTTGATGGCCAAGTTGTTTATATTTAATATGTTCCTCCTACTGCAGCCTGTTGAACCATTTAAAACTGAATCTATTTCTTTGGGGAAAAAAGTAGAATCATCATCACTCATAAGTTACTATTTTTGCCTCCATTGTTGTTAAACCTGCATCCATTTCTCTTGACTATTTGTCTTCATGTATTAATCATTGTTTCATTTTGAGGCAGCAGACGTATTTGCTCTGTATTCTTCAATATATGGGAAAGGGCATTGAAGAACAGTAAATCATTTCAAGAGTGATTTAACCCAGTTGCCCTTAGCTTTCAATGGAGAATTTATTGAACAACTCACAGAAATATCTAGGAGTTATCTTGTAATTGAGGCAGGGAGCTGGAAAGCAACATCAGTTAAGCAGCAGCACTTATATCCAGAGATGTGCCAAATGGATCTAAAATAAGCTATATTAAAAAAGGGGAGAGAAAAGAGAGCTATATGATTTAAAAGTTATCAGAGTTCTGCAGTCAAAGTGGCCTTTGGGGAGATACCTCATAACAGTAACAAATATAAATAAAAATGCAATACTGTTTACACTAGTGAGAAGGAAGCAGAAAAAGACAACTATGACAAGCAAAAGCAAACATCAAATTTCACTCTGGTAGTCTCCTTTCAATTATCTTGTGTAGTATTTCTCTCTAGTGCAGCAAGTGGCAACACAGCCATTCTCGTATATCAGTGTAAAAGGTGAACAAAGAAAAGGCGCTTTGTCTTCCTTCAAGAAGAATCTACCCTGCCTTCAGGAAGAAATCTGCCAGACTAGCTTGAGGGTTTTGAATGTTAAAGCATGCAAAAGATGTGGAGAGAAAACAAATAATCCATGCACAAACATGCCTTTTCACACTCATTTATGTGTTCTCTTTACTTTTCTGCATGAAACAAAGTCTCTCATAACAGTCAGTGACCTTCAGAGCAAAAGTTAAACCAGTGTGTGTATGCTTTCCTTACCTGGTTATTCTTGCTGTGCATAGGATATGAAGTTGGAATTGTATCAGAAAGTTTTTCTCACTTTAGTGACTGCTTGGCAGATGTTTTAATGGCAGAGGAAGCAAAAAATGATATAAATATCCCAACCCAAATCAAATCAAAGTTCCAAGAAAATCCAAGTCACAGGTCAGCTTTTCATTTTCAAGTCTCATCTGTATAAACCATAAAAAGTCCACTAGAAATGAATTGAGTGTTTTCTTTCCAGGAAAAAGTTAGGCTGGAGGGAAAGTAGAATCAGATGTTACAGATAATTACATTGAAATTAGGTAAATATCTGAATTCTGAATGACGTTTTAAACTAACAGTCCAGCAAGCTCTCTCTCTTTCTACAGTAACGTCTTTAAATAGGAACAGGATTACAGTTACTTTGACATTAAAGAAAAAAAACAACTTGATAATATTGGTGCCTGTGATCTGCCAGCTTTCCACTTCCACCAGCAGATTAGATCTGATTTGTGCCAAAACATGGGAGAAGCATTGCTCTCATTTATTTTCCTAATGCTCCTCATTAAGGCTATTCATCATTTATGGTGTAGGCCATGTTCACATATGTAGGCCCTGGTAAATTATAAATTGTGCGATCTATATCTCAAGCCTATTCTTTTGCATGACCACATTTTTCATTTCACTTGAGAGTAGTGGTTTCTAAATCTCTTTTCAAAATCCCAAGCCTCTTACTCCTTTCATAATTTACAATTAGAAAAGAGAACTGAGATCTACAAGTAATCTTCATAATTATCTACAAAACATATTATAGGGGAAAAAAAGAATATTATTTGTAAAAATGCAAAGAGGGCAAACACACTGAGTAAAAGACGTTTTCCTAACTGCTAAAAGAGAGAGTGATAGAGTTAACAATAGATATTTCCAAAAAGCCTCTAATAGAAACTGCAGGTGGCTGATTGCCAAATTCAAGAGAGCAGCTCAAGAAAAACATGCAGGTAGAAAGTCCTTACAAGCAAAATCCTCCTCTAAGAGAGATCAGGAAGGATCCAGAAGTCAATATCCTATGCTACACTCCATGTCAAAAAAACATAAAACCCCAAACCAAGTGTTACATCCTGGTCCTATCGAGGGTACGGGAGGGGTTCATAATAATTCCAAGCATGAGATTAAGACACAAATGAGGTCAAATGCCATTCACTAGGGCTTTATTGTTATTTCCTAGCAACAGTCACCGACATGAGCGATAAAGGTGGAAGTAGAGAAAAGGTAGAAAGGAGAAGCAGTATTATGGAGCACAGCAAGAGTATAGTCACCACCACAGGTCTGCGGCATCCTGTCGGTCCTCTGGAGTCAGCGGCATCCTGTTGATCTGCGATTCTCAAGTTGTGATGTTGGTGAGGGTCCCACCTGGCGTAAGGCACAGCACTAGTATGTAGTCTCTGCTGACTTGCAGTTCGGCCCATCACCGCTAGTCACCTTTGCTCAGCAAATCATCTTTTGACACGGTCGCCATATAGATTTTTCCTGCCTTTTTTCACTTGGGCAGCACTTGGTATAGCACAGCCATGAGAAACAGGGTCTGGTTGCTCTGATAACCAAGTGTGTACCCCCTTTGTTATCAGTATGGCAGCAGATGAACTTTGAGACATCTTGTTTTTCTCTCAGTCTCCTAAACCAAGTAGGTTATATTCTGAGATATTTTATCCATTGTAGGTCCATTAATTTCAAAGCAACTATACCAATTTGTACTACTTAAAAACTGCTGTTACATAAATGAAAAAAACTAAATTAGAACAGAAGCAATGGTAAATATTACTTAGGATATTTGATGGTGTTATTTCCCCTTTTATGCTTTTTTAATTCAACATGGGATTTTTCTTCCCTCCATAAATAAATAAATAAAATAAACCCATTTAGTCAGCATCATAGGAATAGGATATAATAAACCTAGAGAGCTGGGCAGAGAGAAACCTAATGAGACGAAGGTTATCAGAAGCAGCCAACATGGATTCAACAAGGGGAAGTCACGTCTGACTAATTTGATACCCTTTTACAATGGTGTGACTGGACAGATAGATGAGGGGAGGGCAGTGGATATTGTCTACCTTGACTTCAGCAAGGCTTTTGACACTGTCTCCCACAGCATCCTCTTAGGCAAGCTCAGGAAGTGTGGGTTGCATGAATGGACAGTGAGGTGGATTGAAAGCAGACAGAGCTCAGAGGGTTGTGGTTAGTGGCACAGAGTCTAGTTGGAGGTCTGTGACAAGTGGTGTTCCCCAGGGGTCAGTGCTGGGTCCAGCCCTATTCAACATATTCATCAATGACCTGGATGAAGGTACAGAGCGTACCATCAGCAAGTTTGCTGATGACACAAAACTGGGAGGGCTGGCTGACACACCGGAAGGCTGTGCTGCCATTCAGCATGACCTGGACAGGCTGGAGAGTTGGGCAGAGAGAACCCTCATGAAGTTCAACAAGGGCAAGTGTTGGGTACTGCACCTGGGGAGGAATAACCTCATGCACCAGTACAGGTTAGGGGCTGACCTGCTGGAAAGCAGCTCTGTGGAAAGGGACCTGGGAGTCCTGGTGGCCAACAGGATGACCATGAGCCAGCAATGTGCCCTTGTGGCCAAGAAGGCCAATGGCATCCTGGGGTGCATCAAGAGGTGTGTGGCAAGCAGGTCGCAGGAGGTGATCCTCCCCCTCTACTCTGCCCTGGTGGGGCTGCACCTGGAGTACGGTGTCCAGTTCTGGGCTCCCCAGTTCAAGAAGGACAGGGAACTGCTGGAGATGGTACAGCAGAGGGCTACAAAGATGATGAGGGGGCTGGAACATCTTTCTTGTGAGGAAAGGCTGAGGGACTTGGCTGTTTTAAGTCTGGAGAAGAGAAACTGAGAGGGGATCTCATCAATGTTTATAAATACTCAAAGGGAGGGTGCAGGGAGGATGGCACCACTCTTTTTGCAGTGGTGCCCAGTGACAGGACAGGAGGTAATGGGCACAAACTCGACTATAGGAAGTTCCATCTGAACATGAGGAGGAACTTCTTTCCTTTGAGGGTGGCAGAGCACTGGAACAGGCTGCCCAGAGAGGTGGTGGAGTCTCAGACTCTGGAGACCTTCAAAACCCGCGTGGACACCGTCCTGTGCAAGCTGCTGTAGGTGACCCTGCTCTGGCAGGGGGGTTGGACTAGATGATCTCCGGAGGTCCCTTCTAACCCCTGTGATTCTGTGAAAGTTTAGTACATTTTTTTAATGAAGGTGCAACAAAGAAGGCCAGTAGCATCCGGCTTGTATCAGGAATAGTGTGGCAAGCAGGACTAGGGAAGTGATTGTCCCCCTGTACTCAGCACTGGTGAGGCCACACCTTGAATACTGCGTTCGGTGTTGGGCCCCTCACTACAAGAAACACATCGAAGTGCTGGAGTGTGTCCAGAGAATGGCAACGAAGCTGGTGAAGGGTCCAGAGCACATGTCTTATGAGAAGCAGCTGAGGGAACTGGGGGTTTTTAGCCTGGAGAAGAGGAGGCTGAGGGGAGACCTTATTGCTATCTACAACTACCTGAAAGGAGCTTGTAGCAAGCTGGGGGTTCGTCTCTTCTCCCAAGTAACAAGTGACAGGACAAAAGCAAATGGCCTCAAATTGCCCCGGGGGAGGTTTAGGATGGATATCAGGAAAAATTTCTTCACCAAAAGGGTAGTCAAACATTGGAACAGGCTGCCCAGGGAAGTGGTTGAATCACCATCCCTGGAGGTATTTAAAAGACAGGTACATGTGGTGCTTAGGGATGTGTTTTAGTGGTGGTTTTGGCAGTGTTAGGCTAACGGTTGGACTTGATGATCTTAAAGGTCCCCTCCAACATAGACGATTCTATGATTCTGTGAAAAAGTACTGTCAAAATTTGCTGCAACATTTCTTCTAACTTTCAGTAGTAATTGTTCAGTGTATTCAAAGTATGAATAAACTGAAGCTATTTTTAGGTTAATCTCTTTTTTCTTTACTGTAATTATAGTATGTGTTCATTTCTAACTTTTTCATTAAACTCTATTTCTGAAAAAGCAACAATTTAATCTAAGATACACAGGGAATCCTGTAAAACTAGAGAAGATTATGAACACTACTATTACCTTATAATGTGCTTGGGATGCAAGCACACATTTTTTCTGAAATCACAAGGACTAAAAACATACTTTATAATTTGCATCTGAGGTTCATTCTCCTGAATGATTTCAGCACAGGAGGTGTTTAAGAAAAACTATCACATATTTTAATGATTTGCAGCACTAGGTGAAATACTGCTATGGTGCATAGGCATGATTTATTACATGGTGCTTGGTATCAGGTTATAAAGTTGTAACAAACAAATGGCATATGAAACATTGAACTGAAACATAAATAGGTTCAAAGAAGCCATTGAACTTCTTAATCTCTAAAGGTTCATTGAGTGCATCAGAATAGCATCAATCTAATTTCAACAAAGGTCAAAAAAATGCAGAAGCCCAGCCAAGGTTTGGGTATGACAGATTTGTGTCCTCTTGCACAGGGAGAAACTGATTTACTGGAATGCTAGAACCTGAAGTGGCTCCTGCAACCATAACAGAAATGTGTTATTTCAACATGCTTTCTCCTGGACAGTACCATAACAGCCTTTGGATATTCCACTCGAACACACAGATTAGTTGAAAGATTTCTGCATACAATCTAGAATTGCTGTGAATACCCATTCCCTCATGGCAGTAGGTCAGACACATGAAGACTCATTACCAGTACTTTTCAAGGTTCATGTTATACATTTCCTAAATCAGAAGTGGGTTTTTAGTACAATTTTTGTTTTTCTCTCTTCTGGTAGCATTTCCCAAAGCAGGGAACTTCAGCAGATAAGTTTTACATTCATATTACTGTGCCTACTAAATACCTATACCAACCTAGCAGGTCCAAAGAGGGAGGAAGGAATACTCTTGCTCTGTCAGAAACACATGAAGAAGGTGCCTTTTTGCATTCAGGTAGAGCATTCAGCATAAGGAAGCCAAGCAGAGAGTCAGCATGGATTGCAGAGACAAATCTTGACTGGAAAGCTCAAGGGTGTTCTCTTAGAGGAAAACATCACTATGTGGTCCCTCCTGTTCCAGTGCCTCCACGGGGTAAGATGTTCTGTTGCATTTTTCCAGCGAAGCATAAGCAAGGGTCCCTGTCAAGCTTGCAAGTCTCTATGCACTGAAGAAGAATCCAGTTTTATATATGATCTTACACTAATTGCTAATCCCATCCTTTTCCCCTTTTGTGGGCCATGTTTTTGTAACAGCTGGTATGTCAGCCAGCTTGACAGACTAACTTGAAAATCTCCGGACCTAAAAACAACATCTACTTTTCAGTTAAAGATCCTCTCTTACAATCCAAGGATTGTGATAGAGTTGTCTATTTTTGAGACAGGACAGACACAGTGCATTTCACATGATTCCCTCCCCATTCTTGTTCAAAATTCCTCCCCTCAGAAAGAGAATTCATTTACTCTGCACTGCAATGGTAGTAATCTACAGAAAAGCAAGCCAACTGTCAAGGGATGAAAATCCTATTGACATTCTCTACACATATCCCAGCTGCTCTATGCTAAGCTTTCTCTCTGGGAATAATTTCAGGACAATTAAAGGAAATTTATTGACTGGTTTTCTCCCCTCCCCAAATACCCACACACGCCCAAATTTTTTAGTTAGAGCCGTACGTCCTGAGAAAAAAAAAAAAAATTTTGCTTTTAACACAGGAAAGAAAAAGAGATTTAGGTGGTAAGGTGTAATAGCTCAGAGGCAAGCTGCAGACTACTAAAAGTAGAAATTCAGATTGAAAACAATGCTGGATATGTTGTAACTCAAAACTACATCAAGAATTTGGCTTTTTTTGTCTGACTATTGAAATTATTAATAAAGTGACCTTTTTTTTCCTTCTTTCTTTGAGGACTTGTAATGTGAGTTTCTGATGAAGACGTCTGGGCACCTTCTAATTTAATAAAAACATGTAACAGAAAGCCAGTAAGTACATCCTTTTGTCCCTGATACATGTCATGAAATTGAAGTAAATAGTTTTAAATGTCTAGCATTGCAGATGATGAGATTAGAAAGCCATTAGCAGCCATATAGAGTATTAGAGCACTGGGCACCAAAAAGCCATTATGAAGAAATTTCTTGAACAGATAAAAACATATTGATATCATCCTTCTTCTATTATTCAATAAAGCATTTTGTTTTGAGACGTGCTGTGTTTTGTGCTCTCTTTGTGCAGCAGAACCAATAATAGAAAACTTTCCAGATTTCTTTTGTCTTTAAGGAACAAGAGGAGAAGAGACTTCTCTACTTCAGTGAGATTGTGTAAATGCCACAGTAAAGTTCAGTTTTGGACAAGCAGATAATATTACCATTCAAGATTCCCTTTCAGCTACTAATCACGTTTCCTCCCTAAAAATTCCCACCCTTTTCCAGTCTCTCAAAGAATTTGAATACAGTGCCTGATTGTACCATTTTTTTAAAAGAGAGGGAAGGCCAGTGCAATTCTGAACTGGTGTCAAGTAATCTTGATTTGCTGAAATGAGATATCTAACTATATGCCAGTCACGGGTCAATCCCAGTAGCAGGAGGACAAAATAAGACAGAAAAACATGATAGATAGTTACTTTAGTCAACAGTTCTTTGCAAGACCAGCTATATGTCAGTACATCTGACAGCAGTAAGAAGAATTAAATGAATAATCCGCTGGAATGACAGTTCAAAGAATGAACTACTTCACATGTGGTGTTAACAACTCAAACAACTGTTTTAAGCTATCTCTGATGTAACAGAGGAATTTTCCAGGCTGTAAAGTACTGTCCACATGTATTGTTGGAAACCGGTGGTCTGCCTTTCCCCCAGCAAGAACACAAAGATGCATTAGGTATTGTCAGTGGCAGTAAAAAGGAATGCAGCTGGTTTCCCAGCCAGTCAGGAAAAAGGTAAGAAGGACACAATTGCTTTCTAATAAAGTGAAATATTACGAAGGCACAAGAGTACAGGAATAGCTGTCTCTTCTTCCTGTATAACGGCTATAAACATTGAAGTAAGCGAGGAGCTCTCTGCAGACTACCGTGCGGTGCTATGCAGAATACTACTGGCTTGCCAACCATACCTGTTTTATTTCTGTGCTAGTACGTGCTGTCACTCTGTGTAACATCCCTGCAGTTGGAGGAATGCATATAGAAAAAAAAAACCAAACAAAACACGACACTGATTTCCACCAGTTCCGTATAATACTGCAATATTTGACATAATTTACTCCAGTTTAACTCATGTAGGAGAATGTACACCAATAAACTTTAAGATTCCAGATTTAAAAATTGATGTACTGTATTTCTTTGTAAAAGACTGAACAAAACAGAGGCATAAGATATGAAAGACTACACAGACACCTTAAAAACATGCATATTTGAATAAAGAAATCTACCACATTAGTGAATCTTCATTTAACTGCACTAAATATGTTTGGAAGGCTCCTCATAAATGTCTGTTGGGACTCTATTATATGAAATTGCCCATTATCAATACTTATAGATGGCTGCTGTCTCTCAACACTATCTATTCCATAACATATATATTGAATTTATGAGGAGTATCTGAATTGTATTTATAATAATTAAAATAGATGGTAAGCTTGCAAGATGCATTTATGATTACAGTAAAATACATAGTTTTTTGTGTATATAAAAGATGCAAATCAAAGATATTAATTTCTTAAAGGACATTTATATTTGTGTACAAGAGAAAGGACTTTGCCTAAAGCCAAGTAAGAAATCCTTACATCGTTTTAAAAAAAATAAGTTTATGTCTGTAGCAATGACAAATTGTTTTTATAGGAAATTTTCTTTCTTTATGTTATCAAGACAAGTTCAAATCTTGCAAAAACTTTTGTAGAGTCACTTTCCACATGTAAATAGTGTAAGTGAACACTGCACGAATGTTTGCAGTACTGAGGCCTGAGTTGTTAATGTTCAAATACACATATTTACCTTTAATATTCCATGCATTTTCCTTAAAAAATAATATAAACTCTTTGCTTTATATCAAGGTTGCTGATGGCTTCCTCTTTGGTTTCATGCACCCACAGGAGTCTCTGTGGCCTTGTGAGTTGCACTGCCCCAGTAACAGCGAATTGTATGTGGCTCGTCTTGGCTGCAGGTTCAACAGGATGTGGATACGTCCACTGCTGGTGGCAAGCAATGGTGGTGTCTGTCTGGCATTTTTGTAGCATCCTTGCACTATGCCCTACTGACTTTCTCTTCTTGATTTTTCCGTCCTCAAAGAGAAAAGTCATATAACTCTAAACTGGGTAAAGAATAAATAAACCTGCTCCAGAAAAAATAAGAAATGCATTAATTTACTATTAACCTTTGATTCAGTATTGCGGTGGTGGTGGGTTTTGTTGTTTATCTGTTTGGTTTGGCTTCAGAAGGATCATAAATTCTTAAGTAATGAATTTTTGTTGCTTTTTTCCTTGTTTTTCTGAACTTCTGGATTTAAGCAAGGCTTGAAAATATTCCCTAACCCTAGAAATTCAGATACTTAGATACCTATCCAACTTTGACATCATTACTGGTTTGGTAGTTTCTTAATGCCTACAAATCAGGATTTTATTAAAACTACCATAAAGCCAGGTTATATTGGGAACCTTGTGAAGGTTCTTGGGGGGATTGGGGAACCATGGCTGTCACATTTGTTGTAGCTGCTTTCCTTTCCATGCAATGGTGACACAGTCACCATCACTTTCAGTCATTTATACAGATTAATATCAGTCCTGTGCCTGGCTCTGATACTCCTTTTATGTTTAGGTTAGGTCTGTATAACACCCAAATCTGTTTAAGCTCTTTAGGCTCCTGGCAAATACTACAGGCAACCACAGTTCCCAGTTTCTGACAGCTAACAGCCGTAACACTCAATACATACCAGGAGATAAACAGTATTTTAACTATGTGTTGAGGAAGATTAAAAGAACAGTAAAGAGGACACGTGTCCCCCCCCCCCCCCAAAATCGGAGATGGGGAGAGGGGAAGAAAATTATAGCAGAATCAAGACAGAGAGGAAAGTGAGAGGAGGAAGAATACCCTGTGGAGTCTTGTTTAAAGCATGCAGACATACAATAAAGTCTGAACGCTGGGTTGTTATCATTCAGGTGGTATCATGATGGTTTAGAGAACAAGTTCAGCTTACCCTTACCAAAAAGGGCAAGGAGTGTGAAATTATCTCCATTGCAAGGGTAGGAGCAGATGCAGCTACTGCCAATGCTTCACTAAATCTCTGTTTACATAAACAGCTGTAAGGATCTTATTTTCCAAAATGGGATAATCTTTGGCTCATCCTCATTCAGGCTGAGAAAAAGGCAGGGTGAGTAAGGTAATTTACTTGCACATATTCCGCAAGTTCAACACGCATTTCGTATTTTGTAACCCACTTCTTCCTGCAGTCTAAATGAGTCATTACAAAACAACTCTGGACAGTTATATAAGCAGTATGGTACTATTTGACGGAGTTTAATATTTTATTTCGCCCAGGTTATGATCCAGAGTCCACAAATATAAAGTGATGTTTCCCTATTGATCTCAGTGGGTAGCTAATGAGCTTGGGTAAGTCTGCAAGGAGAAAAATGCATCCATTCCTCCGCTTTTCATAAAATGTTTAGACTTTCCTATTAGACATATTTATGCTCAAAGTTTGCCCTAGTTGGTCTATTATGGACAAATGAGTTCCAAAAGACCTACAGAAGAAATATCACTTTATTATCATCCTCTCAACAACTTCTCTTTCCTCATTTCTAATCTTTGGCCTCTGCTCCCTATTGCTCTGATAGAAACGAGAGATTTTTTTGTTATTTTACTTAATAGTTTCGCAAAATCTTTGTCTAGACCTCTGTTTGACTGATAACAGCCTACTTTATATATTTTTTCCATTTTCCACATTAAATATACCTATTCGACACAGCTATTAAAATGCTTTTGTTTTCATGTAACTTAAAAATCTCTGATTGTAACTGCGATTCTCAGTTTCTTCCTTTGTCTTCTCACATTATATCCTTGACAACTGTGAATTGTCACTGAACTGCTCTTTTACTTTCATGGCTTATCTCCAACAATTTTTCCTTTTTTATGGAGTTACAGCAAAACTGCAGAACCTTTATCTCACTTTAAATTGCAAATCTGATATACAACTGTAAATAAGAATCCTTACAAAGGTTAAGTCTGTAATTCTGAGGTCCTGAACTTTCCTATTTACCCAGCATTAAAAAAAAATCCATGTAGGGGAAAAATACTCATCTGATGGCAATGATGTTCCTGTTGTCTCAGTCGCTTAAGATTAGTGGAGGACTAACCACTTCACTGTCTGAGAACTGTCGTACATATAATGCTGATCCCAAGAAAATCTTTACTACTTCAGTAGTGCAGCAGATAGTCCTTAATGTATGTAATGTTAACAAGACACTTTTGTAGTGCCACAGAAGAGAAAACCTACACCTCTTCTACTGGGTATGGTGCTTTGTACTTACCTATTGCATACTAAACTACTGGATTCACTGGAGTAACTTGTTTCCGTGAAAATCAAGACCATGTTACATACTCATAAAATTAACACCAAATGGGCTGGTAAGCAGCTGGGAGAGAAACAGAGTTCTTGTAATAAACTTGCTGATGCCACCACCATATGAAAGGAAGTGTTTTCATCAAATGTCAGAACATACACAGTACCATGAATAAGGCTAGCTTGTTCTTTCAAGCAAGGAGCTGTATGCCTGACATAATATTTTAACTGATAAAATATACATCTATATACACAAAGAGGTTTTTTTTCACTGTAATTAAAAAAATATATATTTGAAAGCAGGGCCAAATCACTGTCAACGTAAATTGACACAGAAGACAATTGTATAATGTTGAAAGTCTTCCCAATTCTGCATGTTGGAAGATGAGTACTGCAGAGTAGTATGTGTTGTACGTGTATACATAGATTTCAGGCTCTTGCATACACAGTATGGAGGATTTAGGAAGAAACAATGTCAGCCCAATGGTGACAGTCTGTAAAAGACTTCTTCCAAAATAACACACCAGTTCTTTCATTAATATTTCCCCTATGACTAAGAAAAAATCAAAAATACCCCAACACAAGCAGCCATGTCATTAAGAACCCATGAACAAGGTCAGGCAGTGTGAAAACAAAACATAGGTTATGCACTTCAGGAAAGATGACAGTTTTACTACTCAAAACTGATTTATACTCAACCAGCTTAATCCTGCATATGCATTTAAGCTCATATCATAGTGTAGAGAGAAATATAAGATTAATTATTCTATGCATTTTTCCTGTGGTTTACTTGTCTTCTCAAAATTCTCTTCTGTAAAGTTTACCTAAACAGTGAACAAATTGGAATTTCTTACTAGAAATCATCTGGAGGTCAGAGCTAAAGAAACTCTAAATATGGACTTTTGCACTTCTGGAACTACTTGACCTGAAAATAAAACCACTATACGCAGATTTCCTGGAGGAGATAGTAATTTGAACAAAACAGGAAAATTTCAATACCTTAGTTTTTAAACAGATATTTAATTTGAAATTTTGTCCTGAAGCATTACAGTGATTATCCTACAACTGTGATATTATTTGAAATATGTCCCTAAGAATGTACTGCTACAGCATGTTTTAGCTTCACTTTTTTTTGTTACACAAGACAATGATTAGAAATATACAGATATGAGCAAGTACATTAGTACTTAAATAAAGTGCTATTACATGTGTTTTCAAATAACAGAGTACAGAAATTTAAAGTACTTTCATCTTAGCCTGTTTAAAGTTGCAATACCTGCAATAATCACATTTGACCTACAGGATTTATGGCAAATAAAAGTGTGTTTGTTCACGTAAGTGTATGTCTCTGGGCATGTGTGTGTACAAATTTATTTTCACTGTCCATTAGGGTAATTATATTAATGTAAAGATCTCAATGCCTGTGAACATGCTTCAAAGTATTTCTAACATGGAGTGTAAAACATTTTTTAGGCTTAGAAAGTCAGCACTTGAACATGCTTTAATTCCAATACTGCATATCATGATTAAGAGCTCTCTGATTTTCTCACTCATTCTTGGTTAACAAAACAAGATACAAACCACCTGATTGAGGTTAACATAGACAAGGTATACTGTGAAATCAGGAAACAACTCAATGTAAATTACCTGCACATCTTCACCTAAATACTAAAATAAGAGCAATCATGCACAAGCCTATCTAGAACCCTATCCTCTAATCTTCATGTAAAATGAATTTGGGGTGTATTATTTCTAGAATAGAAGTTGATATTTAGAAAAATATAATCCATTAAACAGTAGAATAAGCTACACAAACCAAGAAACATTGTCAATTATTCTTAATCTAGAATATAAGAAAACTGACCAACCACAATTATTCAGATTGAAATTGAACAAAATCTAAGGAGAAATGTACAAAGCCACACAGGAATTATAAAAGAGGTACACGGATGTTAGGCTAGAATGCTAAAGAAAATTAAATAGTAAGATAGTATTATCATACATTAAATCATATCATTCCACAAATATGAAATCACCTTCATCAATTAAATCAATGTAAAATCAGGATACAACTGGAAGACAGCAGTAGAGATTTCACCAACTGTAATTTACAAAAGCTGCACTTAGATCAGAAGCACTATGAAAAATTATGCTGCTTGTGGCATTGACTTATCCTAATTAAATACCCCCTACAAACAGTTGAAATATTTTGCCTTGAACACACCTTCAGAAAAGCTGCTTGAACACACAGCTGTTACAGAAAACATAGCTGGTTAAAAAAAGAAGTATGTTGGAGTGAAGTTTTTTTGGTAACAAAAGAACCCCAATGATATTTTTTATTACAGATTTTGTGGAATTTTATTACAAGGTAAACCAAGCAAAAATAATTGACTTAGTTTGGTTTGGGCTTACCTTCCTCAGAGATTTTATACACTGAACCTTGTAAATAGCCAAAGTGCCAAAGCCAGATCCTTGCTGATTCTTTTGTGACTTGAATTTTGAGAAGTTAAAGCTTTGGTAAAGCTGAAAGAAAAGTCAAGGAAAGCCTAATCATTACTCTTTTTTTTGTATTCGTTGTCTAAAAGTAAAGAGAGAAAATAAGACCGATATTAATTTTGGGCTTGTTTTTCTTTTTTCACCCCCCACTAAACAAAAAAATAATTATTAGTTTTGATGAGCTATGCAAATTTCTATCAGCTTTGTACGCCACACACCTGCCTGACCTCTGCCTGAATCACTGCTATTCCCTGATCCAGAAAGGGGCCAGGCATTTTTCATTTCTACTGACATCATGTATATAAGAATATCTTTCTGTGCCTCTCTCTCACTTGCATTCACATATTCCTTCAATATGGAAAGAGAACAATGTCCAGATGTTGAAGATCCTGACACTGGTGGAAATCACTGCTACTGTGTTGAAATTAGCAATGCTGTGACAATCTGTACCTGCTAAAAATGTCTCCTCATCAATGTGTTGTACATTTTGATTGTCTGTAGTTTTATTGAGCTATATTGTCAATATCCTTGCTCTTATTGATACACTGGTAGATACAGGATCTTCACCAATGTTGCCAGCAATAATAGCTCTGTAAAAGCGCATTCCTCTGAAACATCTCCAGCTGAGCGCTTCACCACAGGATACATTTATGGACTAAGGACAAGTTAATTGAAAATTATGTATAAGTTTATTGTACAGCTAATTTTCACCCCTTGCTTTAAGTCAGTGAGGTATAAACAGGAAGCCCAAACAGGGTAAGAAATTACCATAATCACAAATAAATGAAATGGAGAAAATGCTTCTTCTGCCACTGTGTCACTGAGGAGGAACATAAAATGAAAATAAAAATAAAAGGTCACATGACAGAATACAGTCTCTTTGCTGCCACTGAAATCAATCAATGCTTAAAAATCATTCTGATTCACTGAGTTCTCTACAAGGAACATATCCAGACCCTTCTTATCCTACTTTCTTTTCGTAGTATCAGAGAAAAATGCCATTGATGCTAAAGATGAGCCACCCTTACAGGATGGTACCACGTCAGTTTCTATGGGGTGGAAAGCAAGCAAGAAGTGGAGGTGCACTGCAAGATGTGTTACTCCCTCTGTACTCCTACAATATGCAGCAATGCAGTGCATCTGAGCCCAGAGCCCCTCGAGAGCCTGAGCAAAAGATGCCTTTCCTTCTGTAGGCACAAGAAACAGGAGCATCACTAAAAATAGGCAGATGATGAACAGGCATAAAAAAAAAAAGAGACAGGGTGAAAGAAAATTCAGGGAGCAGTTCAGATTAATAACAGATTAGCTGAAAAACCAAAGCCCTAACTGACATGAGGAATATCTTGTGCAACCCAGTTTACCAGCAAGAAATGGTGTGTTATTTATTAAGGAAGCTAGGAGACCTGTTCCTTATAATGAAGAAGGAAGGGGCTACAGCAAATAGAAGGTAATTCTGAACACAAGTGTCACAAAAATCATTGCAAACTACAGCAGTCCATCTGCAATGTAACTTAAACCAGCAGAGATCTTATAATCTGATGAACCATCTTGTTCTGGACTATAGCATAGATGAGGTGAAGAGAGCCTCAATAACAAACTGAAGGTCACCCTCATGCACAGACAAAAACCATCAGAGAATAGCTTAGAAGCAAGTTTCTCACTAACAGCAGTAGAATATAGAAGAGGAAATGGATTGTTCAGAGGACGAGCACACCTGAATGGCCGTGTCATCTTACCTGCAGCGGGGTGCTGGTGCTAAAGGCTGTGTTGCTTGGGATGGGGGAAAAGGAAAAGGGATTTTCTGAGGCTACAGTAGGGAATGATTTAGAAATTGCAATAAAAGCTTGCTTGTATGTACATCACCCACAGCAGCTGCAACATGTTTACTCAACAAAGAACCAGTTTACTCACTAACTCATTCTGCCCTTCTACTCCACTCTGGTGAGACCCACCTGGAATACTGTGTCCAGCTCTGGAGCCCCCAACATAAGGAGGACACGGACCTGTTGGAGTGGGTCCAGAGGAGGGCCACAAAGGTGATCAGAAGGTTAGAGCACCTCTGCTATGAAGACAGGCTGAGAGAGTTGGGGTTGTTCAGCCTGGAGAAGAGAAGGCTCCAGGGAGATCTTATAGTGGCCTTCCAGTACTTAAAGGGGGCCTACAAGAAAGCTGGGGAGGGACTTTTTACAAGGGCATGTAGTGATAGGACAAGGAGTAACGGCTTCAAATTGGAAGAGGGGAGATTTAGACTGGATTTCAGGAAGAAATTTTTCACTGTGAGGGTGGTGAGGCACTAGAACAGGTTGCCCATGGAAGTTGTGGATGCCCCATACACGGAACTGTTCAAGGCCAGGTTGGAATAGGCTTTGAGCAACCAGGTGTCCTTGCCCATGGCAGGGGTGTTGGAACTAGATAATCTTTAAGGTCCCTTCCAAACTAAACCATTCTATGATTACTAACCAAAATCTACTATCAGCTTACAGCACAAGACCTTATACATTCCTGTCAACTTCTCTGACATCAGGATCTCCTTCAATACAGAATCACAGAATCATTGGGGTTGGAAGGGACCTCTGGAGATCATCTAGTCCAACCCCCTGCCAGAGCACGGTCACCTAGAGCAGGTTGCACAGGGTGGCGTCCAGGTGGGTTTGGAATGTCTCCAGAGTCTGAGACCCCACCACCTCTCTGGGCAGCCTGTACCAGTGCTCTGCCACCCTCAAAGGAAAGAAGTTCCTCCTCATGTTTAGATGGAACTTCCTGTGTTCAAGTTTGTGCCCATTACCTCCTGTCCTGTCAGTGGGCACCACTGCAAAAAGACTGGTGCCACAGATCATACCATCTGGTTGTAAGTGCTGTCCCCAGAGAAATTCCGCTTGCAAGATACAGGGAGAACAGTGTCTTTCACTTAATGTGCTTTATTGAATTTGGTTTTTGAAGGGACTTTTAGCTGCATCCATATCTCTAGAGCAAACTTCTCTCGAATGTTTTGAATATGTCTTATTCAGACTTAAATTCTAAAGTGCCATTTTGAAAAAAAGGAGAAAGCAGAAGTTTGGTCCACTAAAGTCTTCCATACCTAATCAACAGCAACGTAATTACTATGGCACAGATGCCAGAAAATCATTCAAGGATGAATTTATTATTAATTTTCACTCAGTGAAAGAAAATTATTCTAGCCAGAAATCAAAGGAGAAGTAACCTGTTGGGGGAGAGAAATACAAGATGTGTAAACAGCCATATTGAGAAGGGACAGGGCATGGATTAAAATGACTGCACCCAAGTGACTTTTCTGGCAGCCTACTCTTCTTAATACGAACACTGCTCCTTGTGCTAAATTATTAAGAAACTCTGCTTCCCAAACAAGATAGTAAATTTTTCACTCAGCTGACAAACTTTCTTTCAATATTTTCAGGTATTTAAAAGAGAATAATACATGTGCCCTACATACTGACCTCCAGAAACATCCAGAGTAGCTAAGACATCACTATCTACTTTTTCTGTAGACTGGCTGAACACCTGCCTGTCAATGGGAAGTACTGAATGAATTCCTTGCTTTGCTTTGCTTGTGTGCATGGCTTTTGCTTTACCTATTAAACTGTCTTTATCTCAACCCACAAGTTTTTTCTCACTTTTACTTTTCTGTTTCTCTTCCTCATCCCACTGCAGGGAGAGTGAGTGAGCAACTGTGTGGTTTTAGTTGCTGGGTGGGGTTAAACCATGACATGCGCATACAAGGAAAACTTGGCCCGTTGGCCAAAATGTAACAAACAGGCTTTGATTACAGAATCTTATGATAGCTTAGAGGAACTAATATTCCTCTTCAAAAAAATAGAAAAACAATGCAAGCACATTCACTCTTTCAGTAATACAGGAAATTATTTCCCTGAAAAGCAGGGGGTTTGGAGTTACAGATCTGACTTGTCAGCCTCCTCACTGACCTGAATTTTCCTCAAACTCCACACCTGGTGCTTCTGCAAATAGCCGGAAGCTGTAGAAAACAGAAATCAAGCCACTGGTGCTGAAATTGTTCTTGTACATCACTGACGTATGACTGCTGCAAATTCACAGAGAAAGTACAAAAAATTACTCCAAAAACTTAAGTCTATGTCTTTGATAGCTCATTATTCTGCATGCTATCTTTTAATTAAAGAAAAAATTACGTAAGGAGATAATAGACCCAAATATAAGTCAGTGTTTGTGAAGCTATGTCTTTTGCAAGTAAGTCAACTCAGAATGAATACGAAGTCATAACCTGAACAGTCCCAAAACATCTAAGCAACACAAAAGAACCAAGGGTTTACATGCATACTTCCCTCTTAGATGTGGGACCCTAGGTATCTAAAGAAAGATCCGGACAATGTTTGGCCTTAGGAAGGAAGAGAAGAGTCCTGGACTTGATTGTATTTTTGATTAGTAGTGAGCCTTGCCCATGAAGAAGAAGTTGTTTTGTCAGAAGATTAGAAGTACCTTGTGGGCTGAGAGACAGAATTGCTCAGAAATACTCACTAATTTTCCAAATGATAAATAAGTGCAGTATTTGATAAAAGGCAAAGCATTTGGTCATGCTGACCTGAATTCTCTTCCCTTGTTCTGAATGACTTAAATTACAAATGCTAAGGCTAGTAAATGACAACGTTTAGTCATTAACTGCAGCTGTAATGTTTTGGTTATCAAGAATGCAAGTATTCTAACTTCTTACTGTTTTTCTGAATGCCTGACTATTAGCAGCCCTAATTAATGAGCTTTTACAGTATATATCCTGGAAACAGGGGGAAACATACACTGCACCTGGTTCAAATTCCTTTGGCTGGAACTAGGAGTTGCCCAGAAATTAATATGGGCTACACCACAGAAAGAACATAATACACAGGATCAGCCTTCACTTCCCATTTGTGTAGCTAATAAGCTGGTGAGTTTATTGACCCATAAGAAACCTCATCCTCCTGAGCTCTGTGTAAAGGGTAGAGAGTAAGTCTGTAGACGTGTAATTAACTCACAATTATGTAAGCAATAAAGGCATAATTTAAGGTTATTAATATGTTAAAATTTGTAAGGAATTTTCTGGCATTTAATTAACATTTGCCAAGACAGTTATAGAAAATTAAATATCAATTAATAAAAATACTGACATTTAGTGAGATACTCTATTAGTTGTCACAATTATTAACTTGATATTGCTGGCTTTTTAAAATCCAATTAAGAGCCTAAATATTCATTACAATTTTTATGTGTGGAAAATCTAATTATATTTGTGTCTTATAATTTTAACTAGATTACACATCATCTTTTCTATTAAAGATTACACATCATCATTCCTATTAAGTCTCAACAAATGCTCTTTTAACTGTCAATTGATGCTTAATTGACATCACTGTCATAAAATCACAGACATTTCTTTCCCTTCATGAATAGGTGAACCATTACATGTATTGTTTTTTCCATTCAGTGCAGATGAACATCACAGTTTGCTGACTACTCTATTTGAGGCCTCTTCTTTGCTAGTATCTCCTTGTGGACCTAACTGCTAAATGATTTAAGGGACAGAGTCAGCCTTTCAAACCCAGATAACTGAGTAGAGATGAGGACTAATGACCCGAAGAGCAACCATGAGCTAGAACCCATGCAATCTCTCTAAACTGGAGAGGTATTGTTGCATTTCATAAATTTGTGCAGGAGGTCTGGCCCAGAATTTCCTTTCACAGAGGATTGAAACAGAATCCTCTTATAAAACTACACAAAACTTGCTAATCACCTCCTTGGTTATTCATCTCACCCAGTCGGCCCTGCACCTTCTTTTCCCATGTCCTGGTTTGAGGTAAAACAAGACCAATTTTGTTCAGTAACTTTACTTTTTAGCTAGGCCTCTTCTAACTGCTGAAAATAACAGCATGTTGTGCAGAAACTGTTCACTCTCAGAGTGGTAAGACCCGGTTACAGTTGATGCCAAGGAACGGGATGCAGAGAGGCTCTTATCTTTATTGCTATAACAGCCAAGGCCAGCCAACTTTGCCCCATTGGAGGGCTGGAAGCAGAAAAGCGTAGAGAGGTCACCCCTGTGGGGACGAGAGGACAGAACAGGTGACCCAAAACTGACCAACAGGGTTCCACCCCATCTGCCTCATACCCAGTATAAAAGCTGAGGGATCAAAGGGTCAGTGCTCTTTCTTCAGTGGCCGGCATCCGAGGAGGACTCTGTCTCTGTGTCTGCCTTTGATCCTGATCCTGATCCTGATCCTGAATCCAGATCTGGAATCCAGTTTCCATCCATCACTGAGTCCAGTCTGAGACTTCCCCAGTGCCTGCTTGTGATGTGATTGTCATCCTGGGAGCTTGATATGGTTTTGTATATATTTCATTATTTTCTTTTTATTATTTTATTATTAATATTTCATTGAAGTAGTTTAGTTCCTTCTAAACTCTTAACTCTATTTTTCTCTGTCTCCTGCCTCTCTTCAAAGTGGTGCAGGAGAGAGAGAGCATCTGTTGTTCCACCTGATTGGACCAATCTGGCCCAAACCATGACATCTCATTTGCTATTATCTCCCATTTTCTCTCCATTTGCTCTGCCCCTTGCCCTGGGGTTACTGCTGTGCAAGTTTCTTTTTTTGCCATTAGCTGAAGTTCTGCTGGAAGAAGTCAACTTTGCCCAGAGACATTGAAGTCCTCTGGCCTCCCCTGGTACAGGTAGACAGGTACAAGATCAGCACAGATCCAGCAAAATTAACTAGCTTTTTTGCTTTATTAGTCCCTTAATTGTACATGGAAAAGAAGACCAGTCAGTTTTCCCCTCCATTCTATATATGCAGGGACCCTAGCTTTGGAACAAATAATTCAGTTCCTATATTTAATGGCAGTGATGTAAGTTGGTGGTAGTCACGGCTTTGATAGTTTTAGCTATATGTGCCTGCCTTCCACAATGTGCAGATACAAAAAATGGATAAGATGGATCTCTACTGTTACTGGGAAGAAATATGGTCCTTTAACACAGCAACCTCAGAAGGAGGCATGGCCAGAAAGCTGCTATACTCCATCAGTTCCTGGCTCCAGGATCACTATGAAGCAATTGTGAAAACTGTTTAAGCTAATGCAAGAAACTTGACAGCATGGTGACATTTGCTTTTACTTGCCTTCAAAGATGTGTTATATTCAAAAGCAGGGTAAGAATTGGAAAAGTTTATTATTTTAAAGTAGCTTCTTTCTTTCCTTTTGAAATTTGGTCAGGTTTTTCATCTTGTGAAGAGACAATCAGCGGAAAATAGGTGATGTATTCCTCTTCCATTTCTATCCTTCTGTGCCATGGTGCATGATCACTGGTGCAGCTGCTGAGTTTTTATTGCAGCCATGACTGTACTTCATAGTGTGTGTAAGGATTGCTTACAGATACTCCTTTAGGCCAGACATATTCTTCTACAATTCACTTCTAATGAGATAGGAAAGTAAGAACACAACACCTGTATTTTTGAAATGTGGAGATCTCTTGGGATGTAAGCTATTATCCTAACGTTATGCACCATTCTTTAGATTTGGCCACAGGACTAGCTGCTTTCATGTTAACACACACATAAATAAAAAGGCTGAAGCAAGTAACTCTAAGACATTGCACTGCTTCAGTCTAAGTCAGGTCCAAGACATGTCCTGACCTAGTCACAAGCAGCAGTTCTTTACATTAGTTCATCTGTCCTTATCTCTGATCTTAATCTACTCTCATTCCTGTTTTCCTGAGTCTGTTAAGAATATTAACCCATGAAATTTACAAATGTTTGACATTATATGTCAATATAATATATATTATAATATATAATGTGTCATTATAAACTAAATTGTAGTTTAAAGCTGGACGAATTCCCAAACTTCTGATAGCTAGCTGTACTGCATTAATAGCTCAATATATCTTTGGTAATAAGATTCTGGTAAGAATCAATCTAATCTTAGCCCAGCAATAAGTACTCAGCATCTTCTTGCTTAGATGTTTAGATAGTACATCCCTACTGCCACTGTCCTAGCACTATCTGGTGTCCCAGTGCTGTAGCCTGTAAGTTGTCTTCCTAAAGCTCATAGAATCACAGAATCATAGAAGGTTGGAAGGGACCTCAAGGATCATCTGGTCCAACCTTTCTTGGCAAAAGCACTGTCTAGACAAGATGTCCCAACACCCTGTCCAGCTGAATCTTAAAAGTGTTCAATGATGGGGAATCCACCACTTCCCTGGGGAGATTGTTCCAATGGCTGACAGTTCTCATTGTTAAAAGTTTTCCTCTTATGTCCAATCAGAATCTCCCCAGGAGTAACTTGTACCTGTTACCCCTTGCTTTTTCCATGTGAATCCTTGTAAAAGGGAGTCTCATCTCTTTGTAGCTACCCTTTAAATACTGGAACATAGTGACAAAGTGTCCCGTAAGCCTTCTTTTCTCAAGGCTGAGCAAACCCAATTCTCTCAGCCTTTCCTTATATGACAGGCTTCCCAGTCCTTTGATCATCTTTGTGGCCCTTCTCTGGACTCTCTCACGCCTGTCCACATCTTTTTTGTACAGCGGGGCCCAAAACTGAACACAGTATTCCAGGTGTGGCCTAGCAAGCGCTGAGTGGAGTGGGATAATGACTGCTTTATTTCTGCTGGTGATGCCCTTGTTGGTGCAACCTAGCATCCTGTTGGCTTTCTTTGCTGCTACAGCACACTGTTCACTCATATTGAGCTTGTTGTCCACCAGGACCCTTAGGTCCCTTTCCACAGAGCTGCTCCCCAGCTGGGTAGATCCCAGCCTGTGCTGCACTCCTGGATTATGTTTTTCCAGATGGAAGAACTTACACTTGCACTTGTTGAACTTCATAAGGTTCCTGCTACCCCACCTCACAGCTTGTCCAGGTCTTCCTGCAGGGTGGCTCTCCCTTCCAAAGTATCCGCTTCCCCACTCTATTTGGTGTCGTCAGCAAATTTCATCAGGGTATACTTGATCCCATCGTCCAGATCACTTATGAAGATATGAAACAGGATAGGGTCCAGTATCGATCCCTGGGGGACCCCACTCTTGACAGGTTGCCAGTTTGAAAAGGAGCTATTTACCACCACCCTCTGGGTGCAGCCTGTCAGCCAGTTCCCCCCACACACAACACAGGCCACTTGTCTAGACCATAACACATCAATTTCTCTAAGAAGAGGCTGTGGGGAACCATGTTGAAAGCCTTGGAGAAATCCAGGTAAACAATGTCCCACATCAACGGAGCAGGTTACTTTGTCATAGAAAGTGCAGGTTTGTAAAGCATGATTTGCCCTGGTGAATCCACATTGGCTTTTCCCAATCACGTGCTTCATCTGACTTGTGATAGCCCCCAGGAGGATTCGTTCCATAACGTTCCCAGAGACTGAAGTAAGACTGATAGGCCTATAATGTGCTGGATCCTCCTTTAAGTCCTTCTTGTAGATAGGGATGATATTAGCCTTCTTCCAGTCTTCTGGGACAACCCCTGATCTCCACAACATCTCAAAGATTATGGAGAACAGCCTTCCAATGATGTCAGCCAGCTCTCTTAACATCCTTGGGTAGATAGTGTCAGGGCTCATCAGTTTGTAGGGGTCAACTCCTGTAATAGCTCACACATCAACTCTTCCTTCACTGATGGTGGGCCTGTGTTTGCATCAACCTGGGTTGTTGTTCCCAAAGCCTGGCACCCAATAGCACTGGTAAAGACAGGTGAATAAAGTGTCAAGAACCTCTGCCTTTTCAAAGTCATTGGTGACTAATTCACCTCTCCTGTTTAACAGCAGGCCAATATTTTCCTTCTGTTTCTGCTTGTTGTTTATATACCTGAAGAACCTTTTCTTGTAGTTTTTGACATCTCTGGCCAAAAAGCTTTTGCTTTTGTAACTGCATCTCTGCATGCCCTGGCAATGCCCTTGTGGTTCTCAACAGGTATTTGTCTACTTTTCCATCTCTGGTATGCTTCTTTTTTGGTTTTGAGCAGACTCAGAAGCTTGCAGTTAAGCCAAGGAGGTCTCTTGCTCCACCTACTTCCCTTACCTTTAAAGGGAATTAACTGTTTTTGTGCTTCCAGGAAAGCGTTCTTGAAAAACTCCCAGCACTTGCTAGATCCTTTATCCTCTACGGAAGCTTCCCACGGAATCCTTCCCAACTGAGCTCTGTGAAAGCTGAAGTTTCTTCTAAAATCTAAACCCTTTGTCTTAGTACTAACTTCCAGTGTGCTCAGCAGGATCCCAGACTCCACAATATTGTGATCACTGCAGCCAAGGTTATCACTATCCGAGATATTACAAAGCAGGTTTTCTTGGTTTATGACTAGCAAGTCCAGCAGGGCCTCATTCCTAGTTTGAATTTCTAACATTTGTAAGAGGAAGAGGTCCTCTATGCATTCCAGGAACTTGATAGATGACATGTGAGCTGCTGTATTGTGCTTCCGACAAATGTCTGGGTAGTTGAAGTCACCTATAAAAACCAGTTTCTGTTAACCAGAAGCTTGCTTAAGTGACCCAAATATTGCTTCGCTGGCTTTTTCATCTTGATTTGGAGGTTGGTACCAGATGCCTAATGTAAGATTCCACTTGGAAACAACACACCTCTGATCTTGACCCAGAGGTATCCAATAGGGCTTCCACAATCACTGTAGTTCAATTCTATATATTCAAGGCTCTCCTTAACATAGAGTGCAACTCCTCCTCCTCTTGCCTGTCTTTACAAAACAGAATAGACATCCATTGCAATCCTCCGGTCATGTGAGTTGTCCCATCATGTTTCAATTATTCCTGTGATACCATAACTTTCTGACTGGGCACAGAGCTCCAGTTCCTCCTGTTTGTACCCCAGGGTGCGTGCACTGGTACACATACGCTTGAGGTCGTTGGTCTTTCTGTTCACAACTTGGGAATGAGCTAAGCAATATTTATTGCTGCTCTGGTTGGCCTGGCTTATTCCCCAGTTGGTGGCAGCGGTGTGAGCATTGCCACTTTGGACTCCACCCCCTGAGTCCTTCAATTTAAAGTCCACCTCACCAAGTTGCCCAGCCTGCTGCCAAACATTCCCTTGCCTCTTCTAGGCAGGTAGCAAGAACTTCATGTATCAGTCATTTTCAAAGAATGTGATGAATCTTGTAACATGCAGTAACAGTCAATATTGGAAAAGTAAGACCTTAACAGGCTAGAAAGCTTTAAAGTCTTGTTTTCCTTCAGCAGGCTTCCCTAACCTCGCATTTAACCTACAAGAAAGAGGAAAAAAAAACCCCACAAACTTGCATAAGGGAAGAAGATATAAGAATATGCTAAACAAAGCCCGTCAGGTAATTCCAGGGTAATATTCCCGGTTTTTTAACTAGAAAAATAATTTAGAACCTGAACAGGAAAGTAAGAAAAAAGTACTTAAGTTAGACTTATATCGCCCCTCCTGACACACACACACACACACAGATTATTAGAGAAGCTGGTATATATCATGGGGCTTTCCCATACATGACTTTTTTAAAAAAGGGGGAATTAATGTCATGCATAAATAAGGAAATAAAGAACTAATTTCTTCTCATGTGATAAAGTCTATAACCATCCCTAGGATAAATAAGCAAGAAGAAAGAAATTCAATTTACTACACCTTGCTGCTGACTATGTATCAAACCAACGAAAGTAAGAACTCAACTTTATCAGGCATGGATTTCCTGGGAGATTTTCTGTCACATAAAGATAAAAGCCATAACTACTGTCTTTAGCTTAGATCAATCAGTCAGTCAGCAGTTTTACATATCTGCTGTACGCAGAAATTGAAAAATCAGGTTTTACTCTTGAACAGTTTAGTTTTCATTGTAGGAAGGATAAAGAGGTAGAGGAGGGCTTTTTATATAGGTACTCATTTTATACTTTATAATTTTATCAGCCTGAAAGGGCCTCTGGCAGCTATCCTCACAGACAGGAATAGCCACAGTTCTCAGTAGACTGGACATCATGAGCTACAAATGAGCAGCTGCCCTACTTCTTGATTTCAAAACTGTGTATTGGTAATATACTAATCAATATAGATTTGCAAATTGTTGTGATATTGCTCAGAGATCATGGCATCAGTTGCAGCAGCGGCACCTCTGATAACATTTCAGCCTTACAATGGCTTTGCAGCACAGAAATTACAATTATCTGTCATCCATCACCATATTTCCTTTAGCTGATTGTATTGCTGAATAAATCCTGTGCATACAGACCTTACAAGCGTAAGCATTAAAAGCGTTAAAACCAGTTAAATTCTGTTTTCCAGTCATATTCTTCTCCTTTTTTCAGAACTAAGCCTAAACTGCTGAAGTTATTTAAAAGTCTTTCCCCTATTGGTTTCACTGGGCTTTTTATTTTGCTTTTTTTCATTTCTTCTCTCAAACCACTACAAAGCACACATCAGCAGTATGCTTAATACATATTCCTGTAAATCTGAAGGCATACAACTGAGTCTTCTTACTGATGCTCGGTAGAAACTATCACTGTTATTGCATTCTAGGTGGGGAAATCAAAGATAACAAGATGCAAATTCCAGTTGCATAGAATATCCATGTTCTAACAATATTTATCTGGTCTATCTAGCCTGGGTTGTGTGTGTAAAACACAGCCAGAATTATGTACACCTAGTACAAAGGAAGCCTGTAGTTGTGACTACAGTCAATAACTATTAATAGTTTGCTAGAATGACTTGATTTCACCTGTCCAGACCTTTTGACCAATCTGAACACTTATAAATGCTGCCAGACAGCAATTTATGATTCATTTGCTCCATCAGCTGGGGTAGATGAGTAAATTGTGGGAGACAAGTCACCTTCTCCTGTACCCTTGCACAGACAAAATCACCACATTTGAGCAGAAAAGTAATTTCAAAACATTTTTCATTGTTTTTTGAAATGAAAGGATTAATTTTATTTACGAAACAATCATACAAATTTACAAAGATAGGAAATGCACGAAAGTGGTAAGGGCAAGCAGGACAGAAGGAAAAAAAGAGAAGATACAAAGGTCTGTTGGATCCTGCACTTACTCTGTGAGTTGTGGTCTCATATATGTATACCCTGGTAATTCTTTGGGGCCCTACATTCACTCCATTTGGCTGCCAGCTGACAGAATGTCCCACAGTTTACAGGAAACCATTTTGTTGTCTGTGTTTAAATTCTTCTGAGACATTGGGCAGAAGCCTATGGCATCTGAAGTGTCTTAGCAGGCATGCCGTGGAAAGGAGACTCAAGTTCTCTTGAAAAAAATGCATCTAAACTTAGGGAAGACAACTAAGAGTCTGATTATTTATTCAAATTTATTTCCTTATTTCTTAGCTTTTATCAATAAGATTTTAATAATCCCAGGGCCTTCAGTAAGAAAGGAGTGCAAAAAACAGCACTGCACTGTTAGGGTAAATTTGAAGTTTTTGTGATACTTGGTGTTGCCTGTCAAAAATGTCAACATGGGTCAATTTGACACAAAGTCCTCACAAGAAATTCAATAATTATTTTCATTTTTGTGATTATTTATTGCAAAATACCATCACTTCATTGTTTATACTGTACTATCATCTAAAGGTCATAGCCCTGTCATATTGTGCTGTACAAACCTATAATCATGAACAGTACAGGCTCCGCTCCAAAAGGTTTACAGTTTAATTTACATGTTCAGTTAAATGTTTCTGATATAATCTATTTCAGTGGTATGCTTTACTATCTTCTTTACACTAAATAGGAATATAAGATTGTTTGTGATGCATAATGAATTATAATAACTCAGTGAAATCGAAAGGTAGCTAAGGAATCTGAAATGCTTCTGCTTCTCCTTAGCCATAAAATACTGAAAAAAAATATGTTTCATTTGTATTTTGTTTGAAAAAAACAAATCCAAATGTTTCCAGGAGAGCTACATGTTACATGAAATAATTAAAGTGAAAAATAACATGAACCAAAGCCCAGAGAAATCAATGGGAACCTTTATAATTCCTTCCATAGGCTTTGGATTTTGTCTCAAATAAACTCATTTCATTTAAAGTTATTTCTAGAAAATAGAGGTTTTGTAGGTAACATGAGGGTTGAGCAGAGACAGATCCTATAAATTTTGCTCTACAAATAGAAATATTTGCAGGATCGAAGTGAGATTATTTTGTAGAATGTTAAATCACAGACACGGTAGCAGAGAAAAATAGGGACTGGCTAAGGACTGGCTAAAGGACTGACTAAGCTTCATAGATGTTAACTGCCCTGCAGGCATGCGATAATTGCAACATCATAATTCTTGGAAGAAAATTGTGAGCTATTGGACTGCCTTCTAGGATCACATAACATATGCAGCCTGATATGACTAGTCAACTCAAAGTCCCATACTTGTTGATGTAAAAAAACCCAAGCAAATGAAAAATAGCATATATGTGTGTGGTTATATATGTACATATATACAGACTTCTGCAGGGTTAATTGACAGTATCTTATAAAGATATGAATGTTCCTATCTAAATGATGTCTAAAGACATCACCTGTGTATTTTGGTGTTGTTAATAAAGCACTAAATTTTTTAATTCTCAGAAATAAATGTTTCTGTGGAAATGGTTTTCAGAGGAAATTTATTGTATTTGACCACAGCTGTAAATTTTCTCCTCCAATACTATAAATTTCCTCTAAATGTTTAATGGTTTATAACTGTAATTATTCTTGTGTGCCAACATTAAACTTTTAAAAGTTTAATTTGGAGACTATTTGGAGAAACTCATCTTTTTTACAGCCTCATAAATAGTTCTTTGATGAAATGAACAGAGGCTCAGCGTCTGCCCGAGGTGAATACAAATGACACTCTGTAGTATCTCACTTGCAAAAAGGCAGGAAATTCTTTGATGTTTCAAGTGATCAGCTAATACTAACTGCAACAGTGGTGAAAAGTGATACATTGCTAGATGGATAAACATGGTGCACTCAAGCTTCATCACCATAATATCCTATCATCCCATCACCTAATAAATATTAGGAAAGACTTTAGCCAGAAAGTCAAAGATGATGTAGAAAAGAAAAAAAGAGTAATACACCCAAAACTGAGATTGTGCATCCCAGAACAAAGAAAGAATGCCAAGACAGCAGCTGGGCTCCAGACATGGCAAATGTTTTTTGGCTAGCTGACTTGAATTATGTTTAAGAAAAAATGTATGACTAAAAGCTATACTATGTAGTAAGCAACTATATATGGTCTGATGTTATGTCTTGTTTCAGGAAAAGATGGGAAGGATATTGCAGTTAACAAATCCTAAGACCAAGAGGGTGGAGAAAGGCAAGGGCGAGTGTAATTGGAACCTGTTTTTTCCTTTCAGCAAGGTTTTTTTAGGATCTGTCTTCTCCTCACCAGGCCTAATCCTGACCCCTAATCACAATCTGATGAAGGGACCAGCACAGAATTATCAGAGTGGCCAAGACAGCTACCATCTCTCCTCGACATTACTACAGAGCAATGTGGACATACTTCAGGACATCCAATGCTGCAGCAAAACTCACACTATTTACCAAGCAGAAGTTGCTGTTCTCAAGGAAATCTGGAGAATTTTATATAGGTTTAACAGTTCAGTAGGTTGTTCCTATTGCATTTATATATATACATACACATTTACATAATTCTCAAATGACTTTGTTAAGTACCGAACATGGCAATCACTTCTCAGAAAGCACATCACCTAAAAATGTTCAAGGAATAGAAGGAGAAAAGAAAAAAACTCAACGTGCTTAGAATTCACTGAGGTTTACAGTAGGTCATACTATTCCTTTTATTAATATACCACCAAATTTCAGATACAGTGGGTATTAGGAACCATGAAAAGCAGATCTAAAATTTACTAACCTTGTATTTTACCCTAAATGTTAAAAGCTCTGAAGTGACCAAAAATATATTTTCCTGCGGGAAGGTAAGACTGTCTGTGGGTGTTGTTTTCTGATTTCTTCTTTAAAAAACAAAGCACAGCAGAAAAACTTGGGTCTAGGTATAAGCATCCTTTCTTGCATTTGATACTGGTTGGTGAACATTTTAGCCTGGTAATACATTTAATTACCCAAACCTCTCCTTTTTAATTTTTATGTGTGGATATTATGCACAAATAATCTGTTATAAGTACTCTCTTACAAACATTCTCTCTACAGGCTGTTATAAGTTAGAGGTCAGACGTGTAAGAGGACATGAAGTAGGTGACTGCCTGACTTTAACTGAAAGTGAGGGCAGTAAATGACAAATTTGCAAGTGCGAAACATTTATTAGTAGTATTTTATTAGGGTCTAAAAATTTCCAATTAAAAATCAAGAAACATATTTTGTCTCTGATAGAAAAGAGGCTAATGGTGGTGCAACAAGCTGTACAGAACCATGTTCCAGTCCCTCCATCAAACTCCAGCCAGTGTAACGTACCTGTAAATTGACAGATTAACACAACTGCATCAGTTTTGTACTGTTATTTTGAATGAAAATATACGTATCATTTGATGAGTTTGGCTCACAGTTTCACTCACTCATAATATTTACAAGAAAAAATAAGAAACAATTAAACCAATCCATGAACAACATGTCTTGTCATCATTTCAGGATGGCTACAAGAGATAAGAGATGGATACCTGTAACTGAGGAGCCAAGATGTATCCTCCTTGACCACCATTCCCAGTATGTTGCACAGCTATATATGTTGGTGTAACAGTACTTCAGAAACTACTCTAAAAGCAAGGGCTGAAACTGTTAGATTATGAATTCTATTCACAGGTTTTTGTATATAAAAACAGGAGAGAAAACACCTTGCACTGAAAGACACCTGTATCATGTATTAACCTCCAATTATTTCATAGTCACTTCGAGCATTCAAAGCAGTTCCAGCTGTCAGCTATGGAAACAAAATGAAATACACAGTTATTTTTGTTCAGTGTGAGGACTGACATGGCATCCTGTGGGATTTAGCAAGCCATGGAAGTGAGACATATACTGTTAGACAACAGTGATTCAAAAAAAGAATGGAGATCGCAACTTCTGCAAATGAATATTTTCTTTTAAAGTGTGGCCTTGATATATTGATAGTGGGTTTTGTGTGATGTATTAGGCAGATAAAGAGATCAGAAAGAAAGAAAAGGTGAGGGAGGGTGTTTAGATTAAAAGTGTTCTCTGTAAGTGCAAAGTATCTTGAATTAATATATTTTTTTATTATTTATCCTAGGAATGGACAGCAGAAAAGAGACTCAAATAAGAAAGGATATACAGACAAAAGTTATTTATTCCTTAAACAAAACTAATGAAATCCAAAACGCCATAATTCCTGTTAATGTTAACCTTTTACATCCAGCAAAACAGGAACAACTTGGAGCTGTCACTTATCTGTCCGGAACAGCCTATTATTTGTAGTCCCTCCTCACTTTTTACTATTTTACTAACAATGCTTATCTAAGGGTGCTTCTACAACTGAATTCCTATTATATCCTAGGTCAGGGCCTTTTAGTTAATGTGCTTATCTCTTAGCAAGAGCAAGGGTACCCTCAGCAAAATGAATGAGCAAAGAGGGAAGACAGGGAAAAATCATCTTTACACAGTTGCTTACGTTTTCACGTAGCTTATACCTCCCATTCACAGAGCAGTTACCACAAAAAGCAGTTTAATAATGAAAAAAACCCAAGTTCTAGAATTTTTGAATAGGAAAACCTGCCCTATCCTAGGTAAGTTAATTGTGTGTGTACGTTCAATCTATAGAGAACTGATTTCTATCTCAGAAGGGGTTTTTGCAATCCTAATAACAATTAACAGACCCTGCCACTCTGCAATAACAATGCTTACAGTCTATGAAACCTACTCTCAAAGCACAAAAAACCAAGAAGTCTCAGGAGTTAACTCTTTGGAGTCACTAAATCTAACCGTGCCATCTCCAAAGTAGAACAAGAACAAATAAACAGAAAATAATTGCACCCACTGTGTTGGGCTACTACACTGACAGAATAAAGTGAAAAGCAATGCAGCACAACATCATAAATGAGAATGAGGAAATTTCATCTGCAAAGCAACTTAATACTAAGAAATAGGCTTCAAAGATGGAGAAGTCCATTCACAAGAATGCATGCTTAGGCAGAAAAGCAGACGTCTCAGAAGACTGGCTTGGCTAGGGAGAAACTCGTGGCAGATCTCCAACACAAAAAGGTAGCATATGGGGGCTGAAAGCAGGGAGATGATATAAGGGAAGAATTTAGAGACATTGCCCAGGCATGCAGAGACAGTATCAGGAAAGCTAAAGCTCAAATGGAGCTGGGACTGGTGGGATAGGTCAAGGGTAACAAGAAAAGCTTCTACCTCTATGTTGGTAGTAAAAGGCAAAACAAAATGTGAGACCATTGCTGAATATGGCAGGTGATTCAGTGACAGTGGACACAGATCAAGCTGAGATTCTCCATGCTTTCTGTGACTCAGGAAGGTCTCCTATGGCTCTGTGCTTAGGAGCTTGGTTCAAGGAAGAGAACAACTAGGAATGGATATGGGTTGAGTCAGAAATGACTTGCATGACTTTGACTCATACAAGTCCATAGAAGATGGCCTGCATCCAAGGGTGCCAAGCAAGCAGGAAGATGCATTCACAAAGCCACTAACAGGCTTGAAGAGCAATGAAAGTCAGTGACAACAGCGGGAAAGAAAATATTGCACCTGTAATCAAAAAGGGGTGAAAGGACAATGCTGTCCAGCTTCACATCAAAGAATAGCAAAATGATGGAGTGAATCCTCTTGGAGTACATATCTCAGCAGCTGACGAAAAAGAAGGTGATGGGGAGCAGTGGGCATTGATTTACTCAGGGTAAAAATTACATCACTCATCTGGTTGTTTTCTGTGATAAAATGACTGGATTTGTGGGCAAGTGAAGAACAGGGGATATTGTTTACATTAACTTCAGCAGGGCTCCTAGCACTGTCCCTGCAATGCCCTGTTGTACACCACATGGAAGACTGTCCACAGTGAACATATGAGTAAATACACATTGTCATACTGTTTTCACAGAATCATACAAAATCACAAACTGGTAGGGGTTTGAAGGGACCTTTGGAGATCATCTAGTCCAAGCCCCCTGCCAAAGCACGTTCACCTAGAGCAGGTTGCACAGGAATGCATCCAGGCAGGTTTTGAACATCTCCGGAGAAGGAGACTCCACAGCCTCTCTGGGCAGCCTGTTCCAGTGCTCTGCCACCCTCAAAGTAAAGAAGCTTTTCCTGATGCTGAGACAGAATTTCATGTGTTGTAGTTTGTGCTCGTTGCCTCTTGTCCTGTGGCTGGGCACCACTGAAAAGAGTCTGGCCCCACCCTCTTGACACGTGTCCTTCAGATATTTATAAGCATTGATGAGATCCCCTCTCAGTCTTCTCTTTTCCAGGCTAAACAGACCCAGGTCTCTCAGCCTTTCCTCACAAGAGAGATTCTCTAGTCCCTTGATCATCTTTGTAGACCTCAGCCAGACTCTCTCCAGTAGTTCTTTCTCTTTCCTGAACTGGGGAGCCCACAACTGGACACGGTACTCCAGATGTCGCTTCACCAGGGCAGAGTAGAGGGGGAGGATAACCTCCTGCGACCTGCTCACCACACGCTTTTTAATACACCTCAGGATACCATTGGGCCACAAGGGCACATTTCTGCCTCATGGTCAACTTGTTGTCCACCAGGACTCCCAGGTCCCTTTCCACAGAGCTGCTTTCCAGCAGGTCAACCCCTAACCTGTACCAGTGCATGGGGTTATTTCTCCTCAGGTGCAGGACCCTACACTTGCCCTTGTTGAACTTCATTAGGTTCCTCTCCGCCCAACTCTCTAGCTTGTCCAGGTGTCGCAGGATGGAAGTATCAGACACAGTTATGATTTAGCAGCAGTTTGGTTTTATTTGTGATTTGAGGCAGATCAAGAGATTGAGTTCTAGCAGGACTTAATCATTCATTAACTGAGTTAAAGGTTTGCAAAGTGATTTAACTAAATAAATGAACAGGGACTTGATTACAGATTCAAAGATGACAAGATTCACACTAACTTCCTATAAGGTATCCCAAACCAATAGATATATATATATGAGAGCAAAACACAGATTTCAAATTAATATATATACACATAAACAAGGAATGTGAGCTCACACACACACTTACACGAACACACACACCCCACAGTTTATAACCGCTGAGATCGAAGATCTCTTAGTATCGCACAACTTACTGAGTTGGTGGGTACCCCTTTTACCTCCTACATGTGCATGGAAAATGGAGGAACATCCACATCCATAAAGCTAAAGCATACAAACATATAAATGGAGAGGTGGATGAAAAGGAGAGACTAGTCTATAGTTAAAATTTCCCTTTTGAGCTAGAGTAAATACTCACAGTGCATTTGCATTCCTCAACGGGCGATTGCTGAGGTTTGAGAGGGAATGTCTTGCCCTGGTCTTGTAGTCCTCGAGAAGTTTTACCTGACAGGGGAGATACTGGCCGCAGCCCACTGCAATCCAGAAGAGCTCAAAGGGTCTTCACTAGAATTGCTACTTATAGGATCCGAGATAATTGACTTTCATCAGGTAATTTTCCACTCCAGCCCAGTGTGGACAATGGAATAGTCCAGTACTTTCCACTGATTACACAAGCCTGGGACTTGTTAGGACTTGTGGTCCTGGTACTCCCTTCTCTGTGGCCATGATCCATATGTTGTCAGGAGTGATCAATTAAAGTTATTATGTTCAAACGGTAGGAGCCATGGGAACCAGGTACACTAAGGGGTTGCTGTAGTGTTCTAGTCCGTTGCTCTCCACCATTTCTTCCTTTAATGTTAGACCATTTTGTATTGTTCTGGTCATGGTATTATTATGTGGCCCAGGTGGGGAGGGAATCACTCCAAGTATCGAGAGGCCTGAGAGTGGCAGGGGGGTTGCACCACCACACCAGGTCTCAGTGGATGGCAGTCCAGTCTTCTGGTGTATCAGCCACCTCTCCCAGTTTCATGTCCTCAACAAACTTGCTGAGGGTACACTCTGTCCCCTCATCCAGGACATTGATGAGTGTATTGAACAGGACTGGACCCAGTCCTGACCCCCGGGGAACACCACTAGTTACAGGCCTCCAACTGGACTCTGTGCCAATATTTACAACCTTCTGAGCTCTGCCATTCAGCCAGTTCTCAATCCACCTCACTGTCCACCCATCTAATACACACTTCCTAAGCTTACCTATGAGGATGCTGTGGGAGACAGTGTCAAAAGCCTTGTCGAAGTCAAGGTAGACAACATCCACGGCTCTCCCCTCATCTACTCAGCCAGTCATGCCATCATAGAAGGCTATCAGATTGGTCAAGCATGATTTCCCCTTGGTGAATCCATGTTGACCACTCCAGATAACCATCTTTTCCTCTACATGCTTAGAGATGACATCCAAAATGAGCTGTTCCATCACTTTTCCAAGGATGGAGGTAGTTTCCTGGATTCTCCTTCCTTCCCTTTTTGAAGACTGGTGTGATATTGCTTTTCCTCCAGTCCTCAGACACCTCTGCTGTTCTCCATGACCTTTCAAAGATAACAATAACATCTGCCAGCTCCCTCAGCGCTTGTGGGTGCATCCCATCAAGACCCATGGATTTGTGGGTGTCAAGTTTGCCTAACTAATCTCTAACCCAATCCTCCTCAATCAAGGGAGAGTTTTTCTTTCTCCAGGCGCTCTCTCTTACCTCCAGGGTCTGGGATTCCTAAGGGCTGGCCTTAGCAGTCAAGACTGAAACAAAGAAGGCATTCAGTAACTCCGCCTTCTCTGCATCCTGTGTCACCAGGGCACCTACCTCATTCAGCAGTGGGCCCACATTTTCCCTAGTCTTCTTTTTGCTACTGATGTATTGGAAGAAGCCCTTCTTATTGTCCTTGACACCCCTTACCAGGTCTAATTCCAAGTGGGCCTTAGCTTTCTTCCCTGTGTATTCTGACAGTGTTCCTGTATTTCTCCCAAGTGTCCAGTCCCTTTTTCCACATTCTGTAAACTTCCTTCTTCCATTTGTGTGTTTCCAGAAGCTCCTTGCTCATCCATGCAGGTCTCCTGCCTCCTTTGCCTGATTTCTTAATCTTAGGGATGCACCAATCTTGAGCTTGGAGGAAGTGGTACTTGAATATTAACCAGCTGTCTTGCACACCCCTTCCTTCTAGAGCCTTAGCCCATGGGATTCCTCCAAGTAGGTCTTTGAAGAGGCCAAAGTTAGGTCTCCTGAATTCCAGGGTTATAATTCTACTTTTTGCCCTCATTCTTCCACACAAGATCCTGAACTCCACCATCTCATGGTCACTGCAGCCAAGGCTACCCCCAACCTTTACATCCCTAACTAGTTCTTCTTTGTTTGACACACAGAACAACACTTATAAATGTATTTGCACTTTGGGAAAATAAGTAGCTTGATTGTCTTGAGGGAGGGAGGTGGACTTGCAAATGTCCCATGTGCGGATGGCAATGTAACACTAAGTTTTAGCCTCTGTCTGTATCCCTCTCCATCATCTTTTAGTGATGGCACCATGCATCAGCATGTCAGTACCACAGTGGATCACTGGCTTCCTAAAGCTAGCAGGCAGGATAACTGTCCTGCCTAAGATCAGCCTCCCTTCTAAAGTCTACTGTTCTTACACTATTTGCCACGGTGGGTTAATTTTTCTATTAGTACTGTTTTCACTAAAATAAAAGAATATTATCCAACTAGAAGTGCTTGCAAATCTGGAATTAATCCTATCTTCCGATTCTCCACTCACCCCGCTGCTCTTGCCCATGGTAGGAGACATATAACAGTGTGTGATCTTACATACCATATGTTCTGAAACACCAAGGCAGTTTATACATGGCAAAAAGTGCTCCTCGCTATGTGAAATTTCAGAGTGCTGTGCTAAGCAAAATAGAGGTTGGGTGTTTTTTCCATATTCCTGAAACTGAACTGTTCCTTTTTGACAGCAACAGAACACCAGAAATTAAAGAAACAGCTTTGAGATTGTCTCCAGATTCAACCCTCCCTCCTATTCTGCAAGTTTAATATGCTTTAACTTATTTTCTGGTACATGTGGATACAGACAGACACACCTATCAGTGTTGGTAAGTGCAAATCCAAGTTTTGACTGCATAACATGCAATGCTTATGGTTGCTATTTTGGAATGTAGGTTGAAAAACATTATCTAAAAGGTGGGCTAATTTAGACCATAAATACACAGATGACAGCATTGCTAAATTGCCACAAAGGAATTCTAATACTGGGGCATATTTCTTTCTTAACTGGCTGGAGGTGTTTTGCCATTTTTCCTATTTCTGCCCCTCCCCCTCCTCTTGCAGTGGAGGAAAGTGATAGCATTCAGTGGCCTAAAGCGTCCTGAAGATGTTGTAAGCTTGTAGAAGTTAAAGAAAGATTGACTGTGCTCTGGTGCACCACAGAATCTGGCTTAGAGTACCTGTGCAGGCCTAAATCCATATAATAATAATTTTGGATACTCCAACACTTGGAAAGTTGTCTCTTGCCTTATAGATGTGAGTGTAGGTGGTGCATCTGCAAGGAATTTTTCTTCTACTCTTACAAGCTCAAACAGGAAATAGTTGGTGACTGTGTTCAGGTAACAAGGAGTGTAGCATTGGCTTACTAGGATTTAATGCTTTAGAGAGGTGGAGGAGAGGTAAGACCAACATCTACATACAGTCAACTGTTGGGTTGGTCTAGAGCTTTGTAAATTAAAGGGGTAGAACAGTATACATGTTCACACCTGCAGGAAGCAGTCTGCGAGAGAGGCCGCTTAGCTGGGAACTGATTCACAAAACCCAGTCCTCAGTATTGTCCTTCTCTTCCACAACCTTGATAGTCACAAATACACATGTATAAGGCAGTTGTGAGAATGGGAAGTCACTGACTACTTCTTTAGGGTGTCATGTTTCTGTGCTATGCGTTTCTCGCTATAATGCATTATGCAGGAGTTGGTTTTCATATTTAAGTAATTCATCCACATTTTTATGAAGCCATATAGAAGCCATACAGTTAAGGCTTCATACTTTCAAAATGTTAAAGATCATCCACTTCTGCACAGAGGTGTAAGACAACAAGGCAGTTGATTTATGTGCACTTCCTAATCAAGTGTAATTGAACAGGTTGTAACTACACCTCAAGTAAAGCAGTATGTTGATTTTTAATGAGGGCAACAAAGTAAAAGCCAAGTTTCTACTCTGTGTGAGACTTAAATCAGTGTGAGGCTTTGGAAGAGTCATTTAGGATGAGTCATCTCCAGCAAAAATGAAAGGTTCTCCAAAGATGGGGCAGTTAATTAAGTCCTTTAATTGCTCTGAATACCAGTTTCACTTCCAGTTTTTCTTCTTCCAAACTTTCCGAAAACATTCTATGATTTTATGATTATGTCTTCTGCTCAGTCTGAGTGGTAACCACAGATTAATAGACAGCTAAGCTGAGGAGACGGAGGATTTTTCCTTATTTTCTCATTTAAGTACGTACATTTGTGATGTGATCTCACTACACATGCCTACTTCATGACATCTTTCCCTTCTTTTGCTTGATATCCCTATTTTTGGTACTTTGGTTTAAATTAAGTGGCAATACAAGTAGATGTGTGCAAGGGAAGAGTTCTCTCTAAGGGTTTTGGTATAACAGTCCTTGATCTGTTGAATCTAAGAAGACTCAGGCATCTTGCTGGCTTTGTGAAACTTGCCCAAGTTTCCAAGGATCTCCAGGCCACAATTTGTTTACATATGTGTAATAAGATATGTGTTTATATGTATATTTATCCAACTAAACTCTATTGGCTTTACTGATCACTCCTGTAAACACAAAGGTGATAACACAAAAGGGACGTTGACTGACACCTCCTGGCAATGCATGCTATGTTTGAGAGGGTGAAAATAAGATAAAAATTGTTCTGAATTATAAAGTTACCATTATGTGACCATATTTTTCATTAATTAGGGCACTCTGGAGTGGATTCTGAAACTTAACATGACTGGGGTTTACATGTCAACTCAGAACTATTCACTTCAACTGCCAAAAATCTTTATTAAACAAGAGCTTATCTTACTGCACTCCTAAGTGATGTGACACTCATCTACAAGAAGGGCCGGAAGGAGGATCCAGGCAACTACAGGCCTGTCAGCCTGACCTCAGTGCCAGGAAAAATCATGGAACAGTGCATCCTGAGTGCACTCACATGGCATGTGAAGGACAACAAGGGGATCAGGTCCAGCCAGCATGGGTTCATGAAAGGCAGGTCCTGCTTGACCAACCTGATCTCCTTTTATGACCAGGTGACCCACCTGGTGGATGGAGGAAAGGCTGTGGATGTTGTCTACTTGGACTTTATTAAGGCCTTCGACACAGTCTCCCACAGCATTCTGCTAGAGAAGCTGGCAACCCATGGCTTAGACATGTGTACTCTTTGCTGGATTAAAAACTGGCTTGATGGCCAAGCCCAGAGAGTTGTGGTGAATGGCGTTAAATCCAGTTGGTGGCAGGTGTCAAGCGGTGTTCCTCAGGGCTCAGTTTTGGGGCCAGCCTTGTTTAATATCTTTATTAATGGTCTGGATGAGGGGATTAAGTGCACCCTCAGTAAGTTTGCAGATGACACCAAATTAAGCAGGAGTGTTGATCTGCTTGAGGGTAGGAGGGCTCTGCAGAGAGATCTGGACAGACTGGATCGATGGGCTGAAGCCAATTGCGTGAGGTTTAACAAGGCCAAGTGCCGGGTCCTGCACTTGGGTCACAACAACCCCAGGCAACACTACAGGCTTGGGGAGGAGTGGCTGGAAAGCTGCCTGGCAGAAAAGGATCTGGGGGTCCTGGTGGACAGCCGGCTGAACACGAGCCAGCAGTGTGCCCAGGCAGCCAAGAAGGCCAACGGCATCTTGGCCTGTATCAAGAATAGTGTGGCCAGCAGGAATAGGGAAGTGCTTGTGCCCCTGTACTCAGCGCTGGTGAGGCTGCAGCTTGAGTACTGTGTTCAGTTTTGGATGCCACAGTATAGGAGGGACATTGAGGTGCTGGAGCGTGTCCAGAGAAGGGCAACAAAACTGGTGAGGGGTCTGGAGAAGATGTCTTATGAGGAGCAGCTGAAGTAATTAGGATTGTTTAGTTTGGAGAAGAGAAGGTTGAGGGGAGGCCTTATTGGTCTCTACAACTACCTGAAAGGAGGCTGTAGTGAGATGGGCGCTGGTCTCTTCTCCCAAGTAACTAGCAACAGGATAAGAGGAAATGGGTTCAAGTTGCTCCAGGGGATGTTTAGGTTGGACATTAGGTTAAAATTTTTCACGGAAAGAGTTATCAAACATTGGAAGAGGCTGCCCAGGGAGGTGGTTGAGTCACCATCCTTAAATGTGTTTAAAAGTCATGTAGATGTGGTGCTTAGAGATATGGTGTAGTGGCAGACCTGGTAGAGTAGGGTTAATGGTTGGACTGGATGATCTTAAAGGTCTTTTCCAACCTAAACTATTCTATGATTCTATGATTAGTTCACTCCTATTTATGGTTCTTTAACCAAAACATTTGTTTATTTATTTTCCTTGAAAGGATCAAGATTGATGTGCTTATCTCTCCCTCTCTCCCTAATTTCCTTCCCTCTTTCTCTCTCTCTCTAATTTATCCCTTTCTTTTGTTCATTTCAAGTAATTTAAAACAGCTAAGGCTTGAAACACCTAAGTATTAACTGACAATTCACTGTATATCATATCAATGAGTCAGAACCAGCAGTCTGAAGTGAAATTTTCAATTTAATGACTCATAATACTACATTTATTGTTCTTGGGAGGAGTCAAAACATGTATTCAGCAATGTGATCACACTGCAGACTATCTGATTTTTTGGCATTAAAAGTGCCAGGTAGAGAAAAGAAGTCATTAAATGCTTAGTTCCAAGAGAAGTACATTAGGAACACATCTAAGAGAAGATATTATATGTCTTGAAACAACTTTTAATTAACATTTTCAATTTTCCATCAAGAACATGCCTTTTTCGAAGATGGAAATTTATTTGGAATTTCTTTAAAGATTTTTTCCTGAAAATTTTATCTTTTTCTAATTAACTATAACTGCTAGTGTAAGCTTCATTCCCTTAATAACTTTGCTTCAAAAAAAAAGTAAAATTAAGTAGAAAAAAAAAGTATTCTCAGAAAAATCTTTTGAAACCTTATAGTCATATATGAACATAAACTGCATAATTCCAGTAGGCCTGTAAATTCCGGTGAGGCTCACACCTTAAGTAAGAGTAAAGTTTGATAAGTCAGTCCTTAGTCATGTTAGTAAGTATTTCAGTTCATAAAGAGTTTAGTACAATCAGGACTTGAGAATTTTCCTGATACCATCTTAAGGAGGAAGAGCAAAAGACACAAATTTTAGGTGCTAAGGAATAATGTTCAGGGAGAGTATGTAACGCTCCATTACATTCTGCAGGCCTTTTGTTTGATTCCAGTTAAATCTCTGCAGCTGTACAGTAGTTATGTCAGCATATGACATGAAAAATTCAGTACATGTATGTTATATCATTGGGATTTAGTATAAAAATATGCAAGTACACATATAAAATTAAGTAGAAAAAAAAGGAAATCAAATAGCAAGTACAGTAGTTATTACCTAAGAGTCCCAAAGTAGGTAACTATTCTAGATGCTTTAACAACACCACGGTCTTCAACCAAGACAAAAAGGGAGGTGGAAGCATCGTTCCCCATTCTGAAGTCATATATCATATTACTGCATCATCAAGTTTCCGCCGTAACACAGACCATATATTGTAAAGGGAGCTAATGTAGTTTTGTTAGTGATAAAACAGACATTAGAAATTAATGCTCCCATCACAGGAGGTGATTTTGCACTGCCACCTGTGGCTGTACACTTTTTGGCATTTCAGAACCGTAAATGACCTTCAAGGCACTCCATATTTCTTTCGGGCTGTTCCAAGTAGATCTACTTATTGCAATTTAATTAAGTTTACATATCTAGAATTTAGTGGAAAGTGGTTTTACTGTTGTCAAGTGAGTTCTTTCAAATAACTGTGTCATTCTTTTTATGAAAATACATCCTCACTCAGGCAGTGATAATTGTTGTGCTTATATTTATATTTTAATCTTCCAGGGGAGGGGGGGAAGTTATGGCCTTTCCAACATATTTGAAAAACCCTAACTTAAACTACAATACATAAGGAAACATATGTGTGTAAGAGGTGTGGGGAGACCACATTTGTTTTGCATGCTGTCGTGCCTAGAAAATGTGTCAGCAGACCACTGAAGCTACCGTGTCAGTTTGGATGTACACAGCAGAGGAACTTTTCTTCCCAGTATTATTGCATTCAAAAAGCTTTACAAGAGTGCATTTCCCCACTTTCTGGAGCTATATTCCCAAAGCATAGAAAGAACAGCAGATATGAGAATACTAAACAGCAGATACTAATAGTATGGCATTTGGAAAAGTATTTGAGTCCAATAGTAAGATGAAGCCAGTGGAGTTTCAGTGGCTTACGGGTGTGAAAATAGGATATTAGTGTTTTGACTATTCATTTTTAAAAGGAAATTGACTATTTACTGGTTTCTCACAGAACAAATACTGTTAACTCATGAGCACAACAGAAGTATTCACACTGTGTATCCTTCATTAACATTTAAACAACTCAGAAATAGACACTCCACAGAAACTGTTGCTGTCCCTATTCTTCCTTTATTAATAAAATAATGTATGGAAAAAATACTATGAATTCACAAACTTGCTGTCATCTGTAAAATGAATTGAAATTATACATAACTTCAGAGTTTAAAAATGACTAATCTTTGATGAAGACAAAATAGTGGAGTTGGTGTTCAGTTCCCTTAGGAAAGAGATTTAATTCCTTGTTTTCCATGGGCCATCATATCTTCCAACAGAATGACAGATTCTGTTACATCACAGCGATATTCCCTGTATAACTACATCAGCCTTGTAAGAGATTGCGGGATAGTGGTAGCAGGGATTATGTAATGTAATAAAACATAAATGTATATTTCACATTTGGTGAGTCAGTGTCATTGCTCTCTATAAGCCTTTAATGAATCCAACTCTCCCTACACTTCGTGGTCCTCTTTAAATTGTCTTTGACCCTATGACTGTTGAATATAACCATGTCTTCCCTCACCTTTTTTTTTCTCCTCCCCCCTCCCTTTTTTTTTTTCTTTTTTGATGTTTGCTAGTTAGTGAAGGATCCAGTCAGTCTTTCCTGACCTCATTTAACACTATCAGCCATTTCGAAATGCGGCTGGGAATCTTTCCTTCAGATTCCTTCTTTTTTAATGAAAACAAGATGTAGATTTAAAGCTTTTGGCTTATTTAAAATTCTTAGCCCAATGTCAAGGCAACTATCAGCCAAACTATGTGATGTCATGGAGAGGCTGCCAAGCCTGGTAAAACACAGATGAATCACACAATTGGAGTGTTGTGATTGACAGCTATAAACTATTCAGAAGAGACAGACAAGGAAGGAGAGATGGGGCAGTTGCTTTCTATGTCAAAAATTGGATTGATTGCACAGAGCTATCTTTGAAAAACAGCAATGCACAGTTCGAGAGCTTATGGGTGAAAATTAGAGACAAGTCAACAAAGGAAACTTTGTGGCTGGAGTCTACTACAGGCCACCTGATCAAAAAGAGGAGCTTGATGAAATGTTCTTTCTTCAACTGCACGACATATCACACTCACAGGCCCTGATCCTGAGAGGGGACTTCAGCCACCCAGACACCTGCTGGAAAAGTGGAACAGTGAACTGCAAGCAGTCCAGGAAACTACTGGAGTGCATTGAGGACAACAGGTGATGGCGAGCCCGACCAGATAGAGGCACGGCTGGACCTGTTGCTCACTCATGTGGAAGAACTTACTGGAGAGGTCAAGTCTGGAGGTAGCCTGGGCTGTAGTGATCATGCCCTGGTAAAATTCTCAATCTTGAGCGGTACAGGATGGGTAAAAAGTAGAGTCAGGACCCTAAATGAAAGGCAAACTTTCATCTGTTTAGGGTGCCAGTGCATGGAATCTGTTGGGAAACTGCCCTCAGAGGCAAAGGAGCAAATGAGAGCTGGGAGATATTTAAAAACAATTTTCTTAGGGCACAAGAGCTCTCAATCCCAATGTGCAAGAAGTTGGGCAGGGGGGGTAGCAGGCTAGCTTGTCTAAGTCAAGACGTCTTAGCCAAACTAAAACAGAGAACCAAAATGCAAAGGCAGTGAAAGCGGGGGCATATATCCTAGGGAGATTATAGGGATATGGCTTGAGAGTGCAGGAGGGGATCAGGAAAGCCAAGGCACAACTGGAGCTGAACTTGTCTAGGGACGTGAAAAATAACAAGAAATGTTTCTTTAGATACAAAGAACAACAAAGGAAGATGAAAGAAACTGTACCTCCCTCTGATAAGCGAAATGGGAGACTTGGCTACAACTGACATGGAGAAGGCTGTGGTACTCCACAAGTTTTTTGCCTCGGTCTTCACTGGCAAGTGTTCTAGACATGCCATCTAATTCACAGAATCCAAAGGCAGGGACTGGGAGAATGAAGTACTTACTGCCCACCATAGGAGATCATGTTCTAGATCATCTAGGAAACCTGAATGTGCACAAGTCCATGGGACCTAACAAGATGCATTTGAGAGTCCTGAGGAAACTGGGGAATGAAGTTGCTAAGCCACTATCCACCCTATTTGAAAAGTCATGGCAGTCCAGTGATGTTCCCAGGGACTGGAAAAGAGGGAACATAACCCTCATTTTCAAAAAGGAGGAAAAGGAAGACCTGGGGAACCACAGGCCAGTCAGTCTCACCTCTGTGCCTGGCAAGATCATGGAGCAGATCCTCCTGGAAACGCTGCTAAGGCACATGGAGAACAGAGAAGTGATTGGTAACAACCTTCACTAAGGGCAAATCATGCCTGACAAATTTCGTGGCCTTCTACAACAGCATTGCAACATTGGTGGATAAGGGAAGAGCAACTGATGTCATCTACCTGGACTTGTGCAAAGCATGTGACACTGTCCCACACGACATCCTTGTCTCTGAATTGGAGAGACATGGACTTCAGAGATGGACCACTTGGTGGTCAATGGGCTGGATGGCCGCACTCAAAGACTTGCAGTCAACAGCTTGATATCCGGGTGGCAACCAGTGATGAGTGATGTCCCTCAGGGGTCCATATGGGAATTAGTATTATTTAATATCTTTGTCGGGGACATGAATGGTGGGATTGAGTGCATCCTCAGGAAGTTTGCGGATGACACCAAGCTGAGCAGTGTAGTCAATACTCCAGAGGGAAAGGATGCCATCAAGAGGTACCTTGACAGGCTAGAGAGGTGGGCCTGTGCGAACCTCGTGAAGTTCAACAAGGCCAGGTGTAAGGTCCTACACGCGGGTTGGGGCAATCCCAAAGGTGGATACAGATTGAGTGAATTGAGAGCAGCCCTGCAGAGAAGTACTTGGGGGTACTGGTAGATGAAAAGCTGGACATGAACTGGCAATGTGTACTAACAACCCAGAAAGCCAGTTGTATCCTGGGCTGCATCAAAAGAAATGTGGCCAGAAGATCAAGGGAAGTGATTCTCCCTCTCTACTTCACTTTTGTGAGACGTCACCTGGAGTACTGTATCCAGGTCTGGGACCCCAAACATGAGAAAGACATGGACCTGCTTGAGCGGGTCCAAAGGAAGGCCACAAAGATGATCAGAGGGCCGGAGCACTGCACCTGTGAGGACAGGCTGAGGGAGTTGGGGTTGTTCAGCATGGAGAAGAGAAAGCTCCAGCAAGACCCTCTAGCAGCCTTCCAGTACCTAAAGGAGGCCTATGGGAAAGATGGGGAGTGACTCTTTATCAGGGAGCACAGCGACAGGATCAAGGGTAATGGTTTTAAACTGAAAGAGAGTAGATTTAGACTAGATATAAGGAAGAAATTCTTTACTGTGATGGTATTGAGAGCCTGGAACAGGTTGCCCAGAGAAGTTGTGGAGGCGCCATCACTGGAAGTATCCAAGGCCAGGTTGGATGCGCCTTTGAGCAACCTGGTCTAGTGGGAGGTGTCCCTGACTATGGCAGGGGGGTTGGAACAAGATGATCTTTAAGGTCCCTTCCAACCCACCATTCAATGATTCTATTTTTCTAAACAGGCTAAAGAAAGAAAATGCTCAGCTCCAAGGTTAGGAACCTTAGTAGCACCAGCAGTCCATGACTCTTAACATTGCCCCCCCCCAGCCTAAATTGCAGAGATTTGCAATGGCCCCAGCACAGCATACGCACCACACTTCCAAGTGCTTAAGTACTTGGATTAATTTTGCTTCAAGTTTAATTATAGTTGTTAACATACAATCATTCACTTGAACTGTTCCTTTTTTTCTTTTGTTTTCCCTGTCACTTTTTATTTTAGCCTAGTTAGCACAGTTCATTTCTATTCTGTATCAGATTCAAGAAGATAAATCTTGTATAATAAATCTGATTATGTTTCTTCTTTGTTAAGCCTATTAGGGATGAAGGCAGAGACCAGAACAGCACCGTGAAGGCCATATTCACTTGCTTTCTTTACATGTCAAAGGCCACCTAGGGTCTTGCCTGTGTATGTTGTGATTCTGTCATTGTAGAATCCTCCACAGATAGTATTTCTTGCTGCAAAATTTGTATATGAGCATTTTGCTTTCAATAAAAGATTATCTAAGTGCTAATATGCTGTGGATAAATAAGAAATTTTGTGTCCATTTCTAGCATGACTGAGTAAAAAGTAGATAGATTAAAAGCTTCTCCAGCTGTGAAAGATGCATTTTTCCCATGAATTATAATGGCGTGTCTCCTGGTTATGAACGTGACAAAAGATTGTTTAATTTCTAACACTTCTTCATCATAATAGGTTTAAGGAAGAACATAAAAAAACCCCACAACTCTTTGCAAGTCCTAAAGCAAACAGCAACCCATGCAAATATTGAGTGATCCCAGTGTTTCTTCCAGACTCTCAAACACTAACCTTAAGCTGGCAAATTTTGAACTATAATTGGACATCGTTCACACAAAATTCTCTGGTATACTGAAAGGTTACAATGTCAAGATGAATCTGAGTAATTTTAACCTGAAAATAAAACAAACTAAACATGCAGGCAACTGAAACCATCGTTCCATTCAGCTTTTCTACATAATAAAACTTTTAGAGATTTTCTTTCATTAAAAGGCTACCAGAAAATTTCCAGTACATTAGAAACCAGAAACTTCCTACAAAACTCAAGTCCAAATTGCAGCACGTAAAACAAGACTTTGTGTTTGGCTGTGTTCTCTATGCCTCAGATTCAGCGAAGTGCAGAAGTCTCTGTTTAAATGCCTTTACAATAAAAATTTGGTCCAGTTCAACATGACTTTAGGTGCTTTGCTGAATCATGGATTAATACAGCTGGAAAAATTACCCAAATAAAATTCCTTGTCATTCTGACTAGCAGATTCTGGCAAGAAAAGCCCTAAGTCACAGAAGGTAAAAGTAATTTGTCTACTCATTGCGATCTGCATTGCTGCTTTTATACCTTTCCTCTGTCCTCTGCAACTTTTCATTAGAATTATAGGAATATTGCCAAGCATTTTTATATGAAAGTTTGTGAAAAATAAAGCATAAGTTTTAATACATTTTCTTTTTTTTTCAGTCTTTGAAAGACAAGTTTTGGATTAAAACCAGTTTTCAGTAACAATGATCAAATTTTAACATCCCTCTCCTTCTGATAACCTTAATAATGAGATACAGAATAATGTGCTGAAGTTCTTTGCTCCTTCCTCATAAAAAACATTGAAAAAGAAACTTTTACTAAAATGCTAGAATGTTTTGATAAATATTTCTACCTGCATCTGTTTATCACAGGTCTTATGGGGATTCAATTTTTTATACAGCACTGGTATTGTTTTGATATATTGAGCTGGTATCATGGAGGTTTTTACATTCACTGTTCATCACTGTTGTATTTAATAGGAACGGTCGCACTTTTGTAATGAATCCAAGATTAAATCTAACTTTTAATCTGTTTCCTAAAGTTCAGTGATTCTGGGTAAAATACATTGGGAATGAAACATTAACAGACTTGGCAGTGAGAAAAAGGTCATCAAGGGAACAAAGTATTCATTTAAATGTGATCTCTTTTTAACATTAATGCCTATGAATTCATGCTTGTTGTTTCTCTTCTTTTTGTTCTCCTTTTCCACACACCTTGTGTGTGTTTCATGCAGTGTTGGAAGACTCCCATGTAACTGTAGGCAAAATTCATTTTTAATAAAAGATTCAATAATAGCAGAGAAATTAATCTATGTGAAAAAATTTTAAATCTAATAATTCAAAAAAATATTCACAAGGTGAAGATAATCCCACTGTCCTTCAGTGCAGGAAGGCAACTTCAGGCAAAAGAAAATAAAAAACAATTTAAAAATAAAGCACATGTTCCATAATCCTTTTAGGCCTTTGGTAACAGCAGCCACTATGGGAAATTTGGCACAAATAAAGTGTTATCGGGGTTGCAAAGGGATAGTTACAGGCTGTTACCATCATGTGTTCAGTGCAGCAAAGTACATTCTCAGCAAGCCAGATCTTTCACTAGTGTAAATCACCCATTCACCACTGACGAATATAGCTACATAAATGCACTAATTAAAAATAAACTTAGTTTGAAAAACACTTCAGTTGACAAAAATAGCTTGAGCAGATGACAGCTGGGATACTTGTCCCTGTAGGTCAATAATTTGGATTCTTTTCCTCACCAAAATAAGGGGAGGTACGGTGATTTACACCAGCTGAGGACCTCACCTGCAGTGTGTCGTGGGAGGTCCAACTATGCATCCCAGAATCCAAGGCTTTAGGGAAAAACAATTACTTGTAAAAATTATTTAAATGTATAAGGGGTTCAAATAAGTCTTAAAATACCCATTTTCTGTCATGATACCAGAGTTTTTTATGCCTAAAGGGGCTCACAAACAAGGAAAATGCTTATACCTAAGTTTCATTGCCTCAGCATGAAACATATAGATTGTCACCTGTTCAAGCTGCTCATACTTGCTTAAAATATTTTCCTGGCTAAAGCTAATTTTAACAGGTGTCATTCTGGAGAGCTTTTTAGGTAGTGCTTATTCCTGAGATAAAACCCAGAAGTGGATAATGTCTCCTGTGATTTGAATTAAATCCCATGTAAAAAGAGTTTTAGCTTTTATGAAGGTTTCTTGCTTTTACTTTTGCCTAGCTGCTAAAATGTTTGGAGATTTTCTGTTTCTACATTTTAACTTTGTAATTATTTGGGCTATGGTACTTACAAAGTAATTATCCTCTCCAACTCTGTGCACGTTAGCATATGCATACGTGCATATGTGTGCATGCATGAACCTCTGTCTCTGTGTAGCTACTCCTGCTACGACAAGAAAATCCCCCAGAGAGAATGAAGAGCAGATCTCAAGGTAAAAGCACAAACCAGCAATCCTTTGTCTTTAAACCACAGCTAGCCTGTGGCTAGAAGTGCAGCAGATGTGCCTAGCAGGTTGTGGTCAGTAAGTTCCAGAAGCAATGAAAATCTATTAACAGACCACAGTCAGGTACACAGAAGAAACCAGCAGCATCTTTCTAGCTCACAAACAATCTTACTCTCCCATACATACCAGATGCTCTTCTCCATCTTTACTAATGTGGCCACTCCTGATTCCTTCTGTAGGTGTCCTGGGAAATGTATTATGTCAAGTCTCAGCAAGTCTAAGGATTGTTTTTTCATAGATATCTTCAAAATATATGTAGAATAAACAGTTCATACACAAAATACGCAATCATTTTAGTTTGCCTTCTCTCTTCAGGCAAACATGAATATGTTCACTTAATTTCTAATCTCTGTTTTGGAATGGGATCTGATAGCTAGCCTCCCGGTTTGTCATTTCTAGCAACCATTTGCACAATCTGGGTTACCTTTGCAGCAGAACAACACCAGGGAACTACATTCAGTTCGAAGTATTGCCTCTGATACAGTGATTTTTCATTCAAAATACACATATGCTTGAATCTGCCTTTTGTGGAGAACCAAAGCAAAAAGGGGATTACTACATACTTTATCTTTTCAGTCCCATTTTAAGGGGACAAAAGAAGAGGGTTCTGTGTATAAGTGTATGAAAACAGGCATATGAATATAATCTGAAAATTTTCTTTGGAACGTTCAAGCAATTTCTCTGTAAACTGATGGAATAACCAAATGCTTTGCTCAAAGAGGAATACATTCTCATAGCATGTACTCAGAGTGGATACTTAATATATAAACACTGTGTATTTAATTATCTTCTAGGCGTATGTACAGTGCTTTTCACATTACAGAGACAGGATGAATCAATACTGTGTTACAGTAGCTGTGCTGTTAATAGATATTATCCTTCCTACTAAGTCCTATTGTCATTCTCACTAAGAAATTCTGAAAGACTGTGGTGAGCAGCAGGAGATGAATTACAGCAAAAAAAATGTTATCAGCCTAGCTCAAAGCTAGTAGTACAGGGAAGACTATTGTCCTGAGATTTAACCTCATCTTTGTACACCTACAAGATCTGAATAATTTAAGTGAAGCCTTTTTATCTGGATATTTTTTTTTTAGTTGTCCTTTACACTGGACCTTTAAAGTTTCACCCATCACTGGTATAACTATGAACACGTGGCAGTGCAACATGCTCCCACTCTATGCAAATCACTGGGTAGAAAGTGAATGGAGAGGTTATTACTGTGGAAGAATTCAAATTTTCAAGGGAAAACTGGGGAATTTCCATTATGCTCAAGCAAATTTATCCAAATGAAAGCATTGCCTAAGTAATGTTTGAATAGTGTATAAATTAAACCACGAAAGCATCTAGTCAGTCATTTTAATTGCTGAAGTGCCTCAAGGGAATTACATTAGATGAAGAAGGGCCCTTGGAAGGATCATAATATCTCTCATGGGCAATACTGATAGCTAAGAATACAGCAGCAGTTGCTTTTACACCTCATAGAGGAACACAGTTCAGATAGAGATACAACAAATAAACTATTCTTTACATTAATAAGAAGATCTTAAAAGTCAAACACAGCACAGATGAACATTACCTGAAATGGGAAAAATTACCTGCAACGTAAATCTCAGGTTTGCATTTCCTCTCAGTTGGAGCAAAAGGCTGCAGTTCAAACACTGGTCTGATGATATTCTAAGAGGCAGTAGCAATAATTGTTTTCCTTTTGATGTATAGCTGCAGCAGCAAAAGAAGTGGTTTTATTAATTACTAGCTAAAAAGCTGCTGTGTAGGCTTTTTGTCTTTATAGCCATCTGGTTCAAGATGAAGATAAAAAGTAAGAGAAAGTTATTGAAAAATGAAACAATTTCAAAAGATGTAAGTAACCTAAAATGCAAAAATGCAGTGGTGGAGATTAAACAGAAATTTCTAGAGGCAACTAGCTGAACACAAGACATTTATTGCACTAGTCTGAACTGAGCCAGGATTTATAAAAAGGACATTTTTTAGTACACCTTGCTGTAAAGACTATGCACAGCATTGAATCAGGTTAATATGCAAAATAGGATCACTTTAAAAAGAAACTCCATCAAATAGATACGCGGGTCCAGCCACAAAAGAAAAATGTTTCCTTATTACTGAACTATAGAGTCAATCTCAATCTGTGTGATTAAATCTGGATGGCAAGACATCATCCTTGGTTACACATTAGCAAGAGCCTCTGACTTCAGTAAAAGTATCACTCACTCATCCCAGGGTGTAATTCAGCCAAAGAAGAATGCACAGCTGAAAACGTGTTCTTATCATCTTTTAAAATTGGAGGGTGACATTCACATATAGAAATACGGCTTTAGGGAGAAATGTGGGAAAAAACACATGTAAGTCTGTAAAGCACTGTCACCACATCCTGTGACATGATTGCTGAAATCTGTCAAAAATCAAGCTATGTTTCCTCACATTTAAAGGCAGATGTTAAGATTACAAGGAAAATTTCTTGTCTACTGACTTGTGCAGGAATTGACCTGTGTTCGCTACGGAGGAGAAAAATTGTAAATGATACAGCTTAGATGTCTCACATCTGCAAAGTATGGCAATTCTATCACAACATTTAAAACAGTAAGTAATATGAATCATATTGTCCACATCTGCTTTATGAGTTTCAGAGCCTATTTCATCTGATTGCTTCGCTATTACTTGCATCATCTGTCTTAGCAGGGATAGGTAAGAGCTCCAGCAGCTCTCCAGGGCCTGTCTGAATAGTTGCCCTACAGTCAGAAAACTTGAGCTGGGCTTACCAAAAACCCCATATACATGTATTTTTCCTCTCCATAAGCAGGGTGTCATAACAGGTTTTTGCAATTTCTTCTGCTCTTAAGGCAATTCAGAAAAGATATGTGCTGCTTGATTTCAGGAACACTGTACAGGGTAAGGGAATCAGGGATTAAACGTCAGAGCAAAGCCCATAAATTCCAGGAATCCCAGGATGAGCAAACTGCATAAGTGTTTGATTACATCATACAGATCTAAGATGGATGCGTCACTGTGATATTACTCAGGGTCCTTCCACAGAGCACAGGAATACTTGTCAGTGTGGACATACATTAATGAGGAAGCTTGCAGTGTTTCTGAATAGTCTGCTTGGAGTTTATGAAATTTGCAGGGGTCTATCATTGTTCCTAAGCTCCTTCATGGTGACAGATGCCACTGCTCTAACAGTTGCGGTGGTGTAAAGTGTTTACAGAATGAACCACAGAAACAAGGCAGGAAAGCAGTACAAGAGTGGAGATAGCCTCATATAGAGCTGCAGTGGGGTGGGACTGGGGGAACACCCAGGCAATTACTTGATGAAGTTTGTTGTGTTGGTCATGCCTACTTCAAGGTGTGCTTTTACCTCCAACACTTGCTAAAGACGCCTAGTAAGAGACTCAGAAACGCTCCTTCTCTCCCTAAATCTGCTGCAGATTCACTATGCAACAGCAGGAGGTCCCATCGTCTCTCTGTGCACCAGTTTCATATCTGCACATTGGAGGTCACATTTCCATAACTCACGAAGGCATTGCAAGGACAAATTCATCAGTATTTGTGAGACCATCGAATGCTGCAGTTATGAATTTGCTAATACATAATAAAATCACAAGATTTGGGTTGCCACCAGCTGCCTCAGTTGAAGTATAACAGCTGTGATGTACCTCATCTAGGGAAGTAAGAATACAGTTCGCAAAAGGTTTGCAAGCATCGAGGGCTTTGAAGAGCACATCTCTATTATTTATGTGCTTTTCTCTTTTAGCATACAATAGCTTTCAAGGTTTAATGGCTGATAACAACAAGCAATTGCATGTCACTTATATTGTGTGATATGGGATTAATTCATGCTGTTTAAACAAAGTTTTCACTGTTTCTGAGATGCTCCCTCTTCTCCTACCTTCCCATCTCCCAGATGAATATTTGTTTTTGTCAGGAGTCAAAACAGAAGGATGAAAAATGATGAGACATTACTTTAAAATAGATGGTATGTCAGAAGAGATTACTCGCACAACACAGGAGGCACTGAGGCAAGAGACTGGAATTGTCAACCCCACATCAACAGAAAAACCTTCAGCAGAAAGGCAACTGGTAATCAAGCATCCTGAGTGAGTTAAATTGCTTTATGCATAGACACTATGCATGCCAAGTGGGCTTTAAAATAGGGCCAAAACTAAAAATTGTAAAGTGAAAGTGACAGTAAGGAATTCAAATTCTCTTGTAATCTTTATGCCATGCTTAACTACTAGAGAGATGTGGGCAATGAATTATCCATGGTTTTAAACTAGCTGTAAGTTATTGAGCTGACTAGTTTTAGCCTATCTGTCCCATTTAAGTGTCTGACAGAAATATGGATCAAATGTAGCACCAGTTTCTGGAACTCTCTCCCTCATCCTTTCCTGCTCATTCTCCAGCTCTTGTGTTTAAGAGACACTATTCTAATTCCTTGCTGCTATATCCAGTTGCACCAACGACAAGGCAAGTATTGCACTTAAAAATTACATAGTTAGACTACCACTTAGGTTAGCTGTAAAACTGGTTCCATATCTAGAATTGACAGGGTATCCTACCGTGGAAGATGTAATTAAATTTTATGTTCTCATTGTAGATCGTCACAGGTTTCTTTTGTACTAGTGTTATTTTCAGGTTTAAGTAATTTCTTACTCTAGTTACCACTTGTTTACCCAAGGTCTTTTATTCAAACACATTTTAGACATAAGTAGTGAGAAATTCCGATGAACCAGGCTCCAGACTAGGACCATTTGTCTAATTTGCATATTAGTTCTCTACCCTGAAATGCAGAGCTGTTCAATAGAAAAACCTTCAGATGTGATCTGTCATTGAATTGGTTTTATGAAACAAATATAAGAGATTTTTCAAAATTAAACTTAGATTCTCACACTCTATCTTTTTTCTCCTTTTCCACAGATATGCGATGGGTAAAAATCAAAACTTTATTTTTAAAACTCCTAAACATTACATTTGAAATGTACGGGCATCTCAGAATAGGTTTTCATGTTAGGTCTTATCTATCTTGTTGATTTTGATGATGCCAAACCAAGCTGTGTGGGATGTCCTGTGGAAAAGTTCTCATGTAAACAGACAAACACTTTCCTTTTGTCCTTAGCCATCACTTATTAAAAACTTTCCTGTAATAGAAGCATAGAAACTTTACTGTTGATATAGAGCTTGCCACTTTGTCATTTAATGATACTGATAATCAATACTGTTAATACTATGCCATGCATGTGTTTGGAGACGAAAACCCATGGCACCAGAGAATTCTATGCTTGAAGCATGCTTTTATGTGGTTTAGATTTTTTTGCCTTCTTCCTTTTTTGTTTATATTTTGTAATCTTAATGAGGGGTTCATCCTTCTGTACTGGAATAGTATGAAGATGAAAATATATACTGCAGTGTCCTACTATTTACAGTCAGAAGCAGTTCACAGACAGGAAAAAATGCCTATGAAACCTGAATGTGAATTCCTAAGCACTGGAGAAATTAAAAATATATTCAAAGCAAATGCACTCTGGAGATTGAAAGACATAATTTCCAGTGACTTGCAGTCTTCTGAGATTTGGTGATTCAAGCTTGGAGCAACGGTGAAGAAGGGAGGAAGCAGCAAGGTTAACCACCCACAACTTAAACCTTCTTTGTGGAATTAGTCTGGATGAACCAATATATTATAGGACCATTGTATGTTTTTTTTAGTATGTGCAAACTAAAAGCATGAGGAATTAGGTCTCCCACCTAACATAGATATCAAACATTTGCAGCCAGTTTAGCCCAAATGCCAGGAAGGTACTTCAGAAAGACTGTTTGAGTCAGATGGCTTTATAGGAATGAAGTACCACCCCCAAAGAAACCAAACTGTGGCTTATCTTTTGATGTTGGGCACAGACACAATGCAAAAAGGCAAGTCTCCTCAACTAGCAAATCAAGACTCTTTCTCATGATACGCTAATACCTGTCACTTATTATTTCACCAAGGTCTGTTTCCCAGCAACAAGAAATACTTGCCTGCAGAATAGCAGCCCTACATCTGCTGATAAAGATCATGCTCCTCTAAGAGACAGACAGTATTTCTCTAAGAAACTGAATTTTTCCCCTCTGTACAACATTCATGAGCCCTTCCTTTGTGCTAATTAGGCATGGATTGAGAATCAATCTGCAAATAGGAGCCAGCAAACCTGCAAAGGAGCCAGAGAACACAGCACTGGATCCTGCAGACTTTTGTCCATGACATTTGTAAGGTCTGATTGAAGGGCACAGAAATAGCTATGGCAGCATGTTAGCTAATAATAACTGTCTGCAGATTTTACCCTTCTTCCCTGTACCCTATACTTCTCTGTTTCCAAACACAGGGAAATAAATTAACAGAATGGTCAGAGATGATACAATGTTTTCACCATTGTTTTTTTTAACTTTTTAATCAGGGTATTAAGATAAAATAAACACATGCCTTACTTTTTTCTTTTTTTTATTTATGTTTATCTAGTACATTAAATCAAGTATGAAGATCATTATTCCTCTATAGCTGTTTTTAAATACAGCAAAGGAATATAAATCTCTTAAAGTGGAAGAAGAATAAAGAATTACCCCAAATCATCTTAAATAATGCAATTCGGAATTCAGCTCTATCAATCTCCACTTTTAAAAGTCACAATAACATGCAAAACATGTTACAAAACAGTACATCTTCATAAGCAATGCTGTTATTATAGCAATACATTTGGAGTCTGAGAAGACAAACAACCAGAGAAGAGATAGTTTTCTTCAGCTTTTAAAACTTTTAGCAGCAGTGCATTTAATCTGGTATTGCACAAGATGACAAAGCAAGCTGTTTAAAAAAAAAAATGCAGCTTTAAATCTGCAACATTTGAAAGAAAAATCTGAGTGGGACGTAGAAAAAAGGGCTTATTAACATTCAAGTGAAACTGGATGCCAAAAATTCATTTAAGCACTACTTTAGAATGAGGGCCTTATTCCCTGATCCAAAACCTAACAGTGAATATATCTATCAGTGATGTACAGACTAACAAGAAAACTTTGCAATCTCTGGGGCAGGAATTTCAGCCCAGAATTTGATTAGAAGGCCATTAGATTGCTGCAGTTTTTAGTAATAAACAAAGGTTGGGGTACATTTATTTACTTGCAAATCTGTCAGTGGATCACTTAGCTATCTTCTCTTCTTGCAAAGGCAAACTTAAGAAGGATGTAATTATCAAGCTCCCATAACTTCCTTGCCATCACAGAAATGTAGTGGGAAGACTCACACAACTGCAGTGCTGTGATTGATGCCTACCAACTTTTCAGAAGGGATGGGCAAGGAAGGAGAGCTGGTGGGGTGGCCCTCTATGTTAGGGACAGTTTTGAATGCCTAGAACTTAACAATGTGAATGACAGTGTTGAGTGTTTATGGAGAAGAATCAAAGGGAAGGCCAACAAGGCAGACATCGTGGTGGGAGTTTGTTATAGACCCCCCAGTCAGGATGTAGAGGCTGAAGAAATAGTCTATAAGCAGCTGTCAGAGGTCTCGCAATTGCTCGCCCTTGTTCTTGTAGGGGACTATCAACTTCCCAAATGTCTGCTGGAAATATAACGCAGCAGAGAGGGAAAAGCCCCAGAGGTTCCTGGAGTGCATGGAAGACAACTTCCTAACACAGCTGTTGAGGGAGCCAACCAGGGGAAGCGCCCTACTGGACCTACTCTTTGTTAACAGAGAAGGCCTTGTGGAGGATGTAAAGGTTGGAGGTCGTCTTGGCAGAGTGACCACAACATGGTAGAGTTTTCAATTCTTGGAAAAGCAAGGCGGGGAGCCAGCAGAACTGCCACCTTGGACTTCCAAAGGGCAGACTTTAGCCTGTTGAGAGTGTCCCTTGAGAGACAGTCCTGAAGGGCAAAGGTGCCCAGGAAGGCTGGTCATACTTTAAGCAGGAACTCTTAAAAGCACAGGAGAAGGCCATCCCCATGTCCCAAAAAACAAGCCAACGGGGAAGAAGACCAGCTTGGCTAAATAGAGAGCTTTGGCTGGACCTCAGGAACAAAAGGAGAGTTTACATTCTTTGGAAAAGGGGGTTGGCACCTTACAAGGAATACCAAGCTATGCAGGGGGAAAATTAGAAGGGCCAAAGCCCAAGCAGAACTCAGCTTGGCCACTGCAGTTAAAGATAAGAAGAAGAGGTTCTTTCAGTATATCAATAGAAAAAGGAAGACTAGGGACAACGTAGGCCCAGTGATGAATGAGGTGGGCACCCTAGTGGTGGAAGACACAGAGAAGGTGGAGTTACTGAATGCCTTCTTTTCTTCAGTCTTCAGTGCTAAAGCTGTCCCTCCTGACAGCTGGACATCCATAAGTCCATGGGCCCTGATGGGATGCACCCGCGAGTGCTGAGAGAGCTGGCAGATGTTATTGCTAGACCACTCTCCACCATCTTTGGGAGGTCATGGGGAACAGGAGAGGTGCCTGAGGACTGGCAGAAGGCTGACATCGCTCCAATCTTCAAAAAAAGCAAGAAGGAGGACCCAGGGAACTACAGGCTGATTAGTGTCCCCTCTGTCCCTAGGAAGGTAATGGAGCGACTTGTTCTGGATGTCATCTCCAAACACGTTGAAGAACAGGAAGTTACTGGAAGTGGTCAACATGGAGTTACCAAGGTTAAACCGTGCTTGACCAATGTGATAGCCTTCTATGATGTTGTAACTGGTTGGCTGGATGAGGGGAGAGTGGTAGATGTCATCTACCTTGACTTCAGCAAAGCTTTTGACACTGTCTCCCATAACATCCTCATTAGGAAGCTGAGGAAGTGTGGGCTAGATGAGGAGACAGTGAGGTGGATTGAGAGCTGGCTGTGTGACAGAACTCAGAGGGTTGTGATAAATGGAGCAGTGTCAAGTTGGAGGCCTGTAACCAGTGGTGTTCCCCAGGGGTCAATACTCGGTCCAATCTTGTTCAATATATTCATCAATGACCTGGATGAGGGCACAGAGTGTATCCTCAGCAAGTTCGCTGATGATACCAAACTG
>VFFE01007096.1:966007-1071947 GCA_008921705.1 Burhinus oedicnemus
TTTTTTTTTTTTTTTTACTTACGAACCACTTTTTTCATCACCCTTTTGACATATATTAAACTTACAGACCACTCTAAGGCTAACGGTTGCTGCATGCCTATTTTCCTCTACCTCCTAATGGAGACGATACTTTCTATAATACAGAAATATTTTGTACTTTCTTTAGCAAATGCCCTCCATTGATTTTTAGAGCACTTCTTCACTTAATATTAGGTTCATATTTTCTCTCTAATGACACTCAAAGTCTGCAATTCTCTCCAATTCTGATGTAGAAGTCTACTGCATTTTCTAGGATAAGTTGATAATTGATTGATAATTTTCTCTGACTGTAGTTTTTCACCCTGTTGTCCACCAACTTTACAGCAATTTCATTCAGATCATAAATTCCCCTGTTATGCAAGATTCTTACTTCAGTAAATATATATCTTATCAAATAATTGTCTCTTATTAGCTAAATCAGCTATTGTGAAACAAAAGAAAACCAGATTAGTTAAACATTGTAGGTTTCTTATGACCTTGTTATTCTCCAGAGTTTACACTTTCATAAGAAGAAAAAATTCATGGTCTTGGATTTATCACTTGAGTGATTATAGCTATGTCTGGCAGTTCTTCTTGGTCCATTTTCCTGTCAACAGTACGTGTCCATATTCCTCATTTCATGGGACTAGCTTATATATTTTGCAGCTTAACATTTTAAATTGAATGATCTAATGATTCAGCGGCTTAAAAAGAAGGGCAATATACTTTTACTTTCTTATTTATGTTTGATAAGATCTAAATAGAAATTATTTTAACGAATTCAAGGCTTCCTTTAAAATCACAAATATCATAGTTATTCTAGGGTGATTTTTTTGCTTGTTGTTTAATTAATAAAATGAGACCTGATATTTGCACTTAAATTGCTTCTGTGTAGAAGCTGAGCATCATACACTAAGAGATTCATGACAGGGTCCAACTCAGGTAGCCAACATTCAAATCTGCTTGTGGTACATGGCCAGTAATTTTCTTTCTTACTAAGACAGCAGTTCTTGCTCTGAGATCATCAGTTCAATGTGCAAGAATTATTTAAGAACAGGCCCACTGTAGAAAGTTTGTTTCTTCTACCAAGTTTTTTATTTATCTTTGCTATGAACAAAGACAAGATGAAATGGTGGAAACTGATTCATAAACAATCATGCACATGTTCCAAAGATGATTTTCCTTTTTAGCATCTGTTTACAACCTTGTCCATGACTTCCTTGCCTCACTCCATACATGTATAGTACAGTATAAATAAAAATTAAAAAAACCCAACCTCTTCCTTATTGTTAGAAATCAATAGCATTTTACAAAGGTGATTTATCCATTGTGTGGATTACACTTTTTCCCAACTAGTCTACCACCCACAATCTTATTAGCAGCACCCAAGAAACACCAGATGACCAAATATACCAGAGAGATTTATTTCAAAGCTAAAAGATTTAAGACCTACATACTAAAGACTGTAATTGGTGATGGCATTTGACTGTGTGCTGGTAGTTTGAATTTATTATGATGTGTGACTGATGGTATGAGTCTTTTCTCTCTCCACATCTACCTGTCATGTTGTTCCTTGTTCAGGCAGAAAGTATCTTCATCTTGACTGCGCAAATGCAGACCACAATCAGTCACTTTGCTATGCCACTATAATCGCCATCTTTACTTACTCAAATCATCAGGATTTACTCAGAAATAAAAACCTTACCATTCAGGTTGGACCTTCTTTTCTGTAAGCATTCTGAACAGCCAGGAGACAATACTGGGATGGGAGTACTGATAATGCTTACAAAGAATATTTGTCTAGCGGGTCTTACATGACGCCAGAATATGCTACACGTCATGGTAAAAAATCATGTGAAATCTGAAGTGCAGTAGGGAGGCACAGGAGAAAATCACATTGACTCTGGAGATTTTGTCTTCCATGCTGTAAAAATTGTGTATCAAAAATAATAAGATGTACATAGATGGAGAGTTCCTTCTTTTTTTTTTCCTCCTCAGCTCTCAAACTTCAGACCAGTGACAACTTTGCCTGAATTAGGACCTGATAGGAAACTGAATGGGACTTCCATATCTGGCCCAATTTAATAAAAAGTCTGGTTTCTATATTGTGTTAGTCCAGTTTTGAAAACCATTAACGCTTTGTATGTCAGCCCTTTTATCTTCTGATTTTTTTTAAACTATAAATAGTACTTTAGTCACACGCTGAATCTCAGGGCTTTGAATTTTCCCTTTTACAACAATAATAAAATACAGACACTATTCTGGTTCCCTGCATGCATAATAGCTAGAATAAGTAAATCAATCTCAACAAACAAGTTGAACCTAGTTTTATACTGCATCTTCAGCTGTTTCTGGTGACTTAAAGAACCTAAAACTTCATTAAGCAGTGGAACAATAAACTTCAATACTATTAATTACTTAAAGGGATCACTATAAAGAAGAAAAACTTCTGGAAAGTGACTTTGTGAAAAATAAGATTGGAAAAGAGATAGTTGGGATCAAAAGAATGAATACCATGGTATTTAGATTCACACATTGCAGGAAATAAAAAGCTCTGCAAACCTTCATTTGGTCTAAGAACAATATAACTAAATTTCACAACTCTACATTAGCTTCAGGGCAAATTTTAAAACTGGGCCTTCAGCAGGAAGGATTCAGAAACAATGAGTTCACTTAAGATGTGTATTCAGAATGCTCTAAAGTAAAATAATATGATGTCCCAAATGTGGGGGCAGAGAATGCTATTAAAATTACCATCTCCGATGTTCAAAAAAACAAGCACTATCTGAAAGAATTTTATAAAGTTTTGTTATCATTTTATAAATTACGATTGTATCCAAATTAGCAAAATTGAAAACTGTAAAATGTGACAAAATACTAAAACCTAATATTTGAAACCAGTCTTAATATATTAAAAAATACAAGAATCTTTAAAAAGAAGCTCACATGCAAAGACTGCTGCTATCTTATCCTTCCCAGAAAACTAGAGAACTCTTGTCAACTCAGAATGAAGGGGGAGTGTAAACAAAACCAAACTTCTGCCGTATTTAAGTAAAAGCTGAAACGTACTGCAACACACACTCTCGAGCAAGAAATGAGCCGTGATAAGAAGAAAACAGATTTGCTCTGCTTTTGTGAATTATCTGTGTATGAACATCACAGTAAGATTACTGAAAGGATACTCCACACTGGTGGTCAGGGATTTGAGTGTCTGGAATAAAGGTTGACATGAAAGAGTTAGCTTTTTCTCCTCAACCTCTCTCAGTCTCACAGATGCAAAAATCAATCCTTGATGTGCAAGTTTTACTACCAATAAGTAACATAATTACCAGGGCGTGTCATACTGCCCTCCAAATGGAGCAGCAGCTCTCCTGGCACTTGTGTCTGCCTCTGCTCCACACCTAGGAGCCAAGCAGAAGAGGAGGTCAACCTGACAGCACTGGTCACAAATGATAGCTGCTTGCCGAGGTTAATCCACAGGTTCCAGTTTTCATTGCAAACAGGGAAACCGTGATCACTTTACATGCCTGTAGATTAATTAGCTTTTCCTGTTGTGTTTGCAGGAAGACAGGCCACAAGAGCTACAATACCAGAACAGCAGTTCAGCAACAGTCTGAACTCCTTCATTCAAGACTTATGAGCACTTCTAACCCCTAAGTTTACAGCCCCAAATTTAGAGTGTTTGCATCCCTTCCAAAGCCATTTATTTCTCTTAGGTATTTACTTTATCAGCTCCGGGTAGTCTTGATACCTGTATAAAAGGCTAAGATTTTTTTTTCAATCTTGACAAATTCTTACATTCATTAGCATTATAGGACCTTTTCTACTTTTAAATGTAACACAATAAATTACGCCTATCATTCAATCTACCACCTGTTGGACAGAGAATTTCTAAGAATATTTCAAAAGAAATGAGAAGTCACACTGAGTACATGAAACAAATACTAAATGTCTGTTTCAGTGATAACTTTCTGCATGTGCTTAAGCATGTAATTTCATAGCTCTGCGTCTCAGTCTCTCCTCTGCCTTCTTTGTCTCTTTTCTGTAGACTCTGTGCTTTTCATGTATTAATCCATTGATTAGTATACATTTACTATGCTGCCTAGTAGAGGAAAGTCCAAATATCTGCATCAGACTGTAGGGAAAAATCTAATATAAATGGCTAATAAAAGCAACACTTGTAGTACTACCTATAGTCACCATCAAGTTTACTGATGCTCTGCTACACATGTGGACTTCTACAAAAACTTCCACTAGATTTACGTATTATAAAATTGCAAAGATAATAGCATTAATCTTGTCTAATCTACTGCTTAACACAGGCTGTTGAGTTTCAGCCAACAATTTCTACATTATACCCACAACTTCTGGTTGTGTTTCACGGACAAGTATATAACTTGTTTCATTGAGTTCTTATTATGTACAAAATATAAACAGTCTCATATATTTGCTCAGCACGCAGGTTTTTGAACTGTTTTTAGATAGCTTTTGTTGACTTGATATCAGGCTATCCCAATTCATTGTTTGCAAACATTTTGATCATTTTTGCTCCAGGATTCAGCTGAGTGCATAACTTTTGTTTTAACTTATGGTGTTTTAAAAAGCTTATGCAACGCTATCAGAGTTACCTCTGTTTTAAAACATTACAATACATGTGCAAAAGCATCAAGTTACGGCTTTTTTTCCAAATTAAAGTATAAATACTCTGAACACACAAGTGCATAGTTATTAAAACAATGTTCAAACAGAATCGATTCTACAACAACCCAGACGAGAAAAGTATGTGCCTAATCATAATGAAAAAGGAGGTGTTTCTGTCCTGGTTTGAGGTAAAACAGGACCAATTTTGTTCAGTAACTTTACTTTTTAGCTAGGCCTCTTCTAACTACTGAAATTAACAGTGTGTTGTGCCTTTTCTTCAATGGCTGCATCTAAAGAGGACTCTCTCTCTCTGTGTCTGCCTTTGATCCTGATCCTGAATCCAAATCCAGAATCCAGTTCCCTTTTGTCACTAAGTCCAGTCTGGGACTTCCCCAGTGCCTACTGGTGACGTGATTGTCATCCTGGGAGCTTGATATGGTTTTGTATATATTTCATTGTTTTCTTTTTATTATTTTATTATTAATATTTCATTGAAGTAGTTCAGTTCCTTCTAAACTCTTAAGTCTCTCTTTTTTCTCTCTCCTGATTCCCTTTGGAAGTGGAGCAGGAGAGAGAGAGCATCTGTCATTCCACCTGGTTGGGCCAATCTGGCCCAAACCATGACAGTTTCACAGCAGTTCCATTCACAACCAGCTTGTTGTCACTGCAGTCAGAAATGCTTAATAAAACATCATGTAAATTCAGTCACTTTCAAGGATCAGAACTGAAAACTTGCACAGATCCTTAGATATAACTTGGAAGGTAAGGTTTTTTTAGGGTGCCACCTAGGATTCTTACTATGCCATCATTATTACTTATGGTGAGGCTGGACTGGATTCACCTTAATGTAAGTCAAAATCGTTCTGCAGTTATTTACCAATTTATCAAAGAAGACCTGGACCAAACATTTAAAAAGCTAATCAAACAGAGGAAAACCACTAGCAACCCATGGCTGACTAGTAAAGACTTCTAGCTACCACAGGAAGTTCCTTATAATATCCTGCCACGCGAAGGAGGGAAATTCTGACATATTCCTTTTGTTCTGACTTGGTGAACTCCTTTCCAGCCACTAAAAAGTATTTTTTGCTGTCATAAATTATATAACTAGGGTGTAAAAACTGTTTAAAGAACTTTTTTTACTTTTTAGCTAATCACATTTGATAACAGACATGTTTTCAAAGAGTTGGACAGAGGTATTGAACATGCTCCCACTTCATGACAAAACCCTTTCCATGTTTTTATATCAAACTCTGGACTTTGCTTCCCACTGACATACAAATGAAAGAACATAATTGTATTTTGTGAATTGTTTCATGTATGTTGTAAGGATCATAAAAAAGAAACAAAATGAAGACAGATTGCAAAAAAAGTTTAGTGAGGAATAAAAGGGGGGGCTGAAAGTATATAAAACACAAATTATAGATCTGTAGTGGCAGATATGGAATCTGACTCAGTGCACAGTGAGTTGCAAGCTGATTTGACACAAACACACAATGATAGTTTATTCCTTACTTCAGGCTGAATTAAAAATTCTTCATAGCTTTTTTAGTCATCATGGACATAATTTGTTTTTGTTGCTTAACCGTGGATGTCATTTATTTTAATGCTTTATTTTTCTGCCTGCATTCATTTCAAGTTCCCATCTGTAAATAATCCTACAGCCACTGTGAAAAATACTGTTCAAAATCTCCCATTTTGCCTCTTTTTGCTTGGAAAGACGTTAAGCATCCACATAAACACTGCAGATAAGTGATCTTAAATTCTCCTGAAAAGAGTTTTTCTCATGAGTTTCTCAATTCTTTCTAGGTTCAACCAGTCAGGCAATAAGATACCGTAGACAATCACTGTGACTTGTATTAACTTGGATTAATAGAAGAAGAGTAGAAGGAAAAGCTGCAGTGCAATTGATTGGAGCAAGCCTTGTGGAAGTAAATGGTTACTAGCTCATGGGAACTAGTATAAGCATATGATAGGCTTTTCTGTAACTAAGACTCCCCTCTATGGTGACAAATTTTGATCACTTACTCTATGATACCTTACAGCTGGTTACCCATTTATGTCAGGTTGAGGAATCTATTTATCAGTCCAAAGAACCAAATTCCTATTTATGGTTTCATGACTGGGTGGCTGAACTACCAACTGATGTTTCATTCCTTTCCTAATCAGTACCTGAGATCTTGGAAAGACATTTAGAATGACAATGTTCTTAAAGTATATTGAAGAGACAAAAGAAGTCTTGTCAGTTTGAGGAATGAGAAGTGTTCCTCTCAACTAAGGGCTTGAGAAATATGAAGACAAGAATTGCTTTCTGTGGATTTGAAAAGCAATCATGTTCCTTTTTCTATCACTGAATTTCTTTGTTATTATTCATATGTATTATTTATACATTATACATTCTTCTGCAAAAATGAGTTACATACTATGTGGAAGTTAAGCTAAGTTTTATACTATATGTCTATGTCTGACATAGGTGACTCCTTTCACTGGCTTCAGTTACAGTCTCTCCTTCTGATCCTTGCAGTTTTTCCCAAGCAACACCCACACCCGCGGTTAAGACTGTGCTGTGATTATTCACTATGATAGCATTTAGAAGCTGGACCAGAAGCTCATGCTGTCAAACATGGTGCAAGCCTGTTGTTAAAACACTGTGACTGTGCACGAGACACAGTGGCCAGGTTCCACAAGGCCAGGGATAATGTGGTTTCATTCTCTTATCCTCATGCTGGCCCCTCTGCGTGCTGTTGTTAGTTTTAGCTGTTCACACATTTGATTTTGGATGCTTAATCACCATTAATCACCACTGTTAGCAAGTATTTATTTTAAAACACTTTCTGCAGAGCATCACTTATTATTTGTTATCATCTTCTTTTCCACCAACTGGCTGAATTTTATTCATTTCAGTCTGAAGGTCAGAAGAGCTGAAGCTGAACATATAAATAATATCAGTCAATGCTATAACCAGCTTCTTTATTTTTACCATGTTTGAGTGAAACTAACAAATGTTCTTCATTGCTTACATTGCTTTCATCTTTCTCAGCTGTTAACAAAAGCACAAAACTAAATGGATCCACTACCAGGACCCAGAAAACAGCACAATAGATAAAAGTTTAAGAAATCTGTCTGTCATATTAGGCTTAAAGGTCAGAAAAACCTCGGCAAATCACTTCACCTCTTTGTAACTCAATGTCCCTAAATAATAATTCCTTCTTATAAACACTTTCACACCTAGGTAGAGTAGTAGTATATATTGTGAATTAATTGTTCTGTTCCACTATTACTAAGTGCTGGCAGATAGCACTTTAGAATCCTTGTAGTCACATACAGGAATTTCTTTCTAATAAAATTTTCCTCTTACTAATGCTGTTATCAAATATTAAAGCAGCACTGAATCAAAAATACTTTCTGCTTGTTGGAAGAAAGAAAGAACACATTAAACAAACTGCTAAGCAGCCTTATTAACAGGAAACATCTGTTAAAATAATGTGTATGCACAGTGCTATTGCCCACTATGTGCCCTGTCTTATTTTTTCTATGTTGTTCTCCAACCCACAGCTTGGAAGCAATTTACTGACAAGGAATTACTGATTTTTTCATCCTAATGCATTTGGTAGAGCAGAGAAAGCATTTTTCTAATTTTGGGCCTTGATTTTTATTTGCACATAAAAAGAGCTATGTTAAAAGAATACATTAAGGCTGTAAAATCAATCACTTGAAACCTGGGAAATAAAAACTGGAAAGTTGTGTTACCACAGAATAAGCTCTTGTATCTTGTAGTAGTAGTAGTAGTAGTAGTAGTAGTAGTAGTAGTAGCAGTAGTAGTAAGACTGGACAAAATACGGTAGTCTTCCTAGCTCTGAGTTAAGAACTGTTGAACTGCATTTTCTGTAGGTTTTGGTTTTTGGAGGAGGATTTCGACCATTTAGCCTGGCGTACCAAACACCAAACTGAATATTTCAATCAAAATGGCTGAAGTATTGCAAAGTGAAAACAGTGGAAAGAGCATCTTGTAATGGGTCAAGTAATCTTAATGCTGACCTCTTTCATTAAATGGCCATGAAAAGCCTAATGTGTTTTGAAAGTCAAGTCAAAAGACTAATAATGGCACTTCACTGTTTTCCAATAATCTCATTACAGTGATAAGCATGGTGTATTTCACATAATGCCTGGAAATGAGGATGCTGTTTCCTCACCTTAATGCTAGGGCACTGGGACACAAAAGATTGCAGAGAAACTTTCTGACAGAAGTGGAAACAGAGTCCAGATAGCCTCACTCAGTATTTGAGCCACAAGACACCATTCCCTTAATAAAAACACAAGGCTAGATAATCATATAAAAGATATAGAAAGTCAAGCTGAGAAACCTGAAAATAAATCTGAAATGATGAAAGCTAATAAGAGCTTTGCAGCTGGTGTGAGACAGGCTAAACGGAGCTTGGAGAGGAAAACTGAAAGAATGGAGACTTGTAGGAAAACTAAGTATATAGGATTGCTGACAATTCCTACAGGTAAGGGGGAAGAAGTCCCAGAGGGATTCAGAGAGAAATATTAGATGTTGATGAGGAAAATTGTTCTTGCTACAAGAAATACTGTCATAAGAACTCCCACCAAGACCGAGGGAACAGAAATGAAGTATGTCTAATAACTGAAGTAAAGGCAGCTGCATACAGACTCTGCTTTCATGCGGAGACAGATCATCACCAATTGCATGTACAGGAAACTCCAGGTAATCCTATTCAGGAAAACACTTTTCATGATACTGTTAATCTTCATTCTGCAGAGCTGTGCAGTGGGAAGTCAGTGAGGTGCCTGGACAATACTGCTACTGCATCTCAGAGAGGAAATGCTGTTTATTAGCAAAGAAAGATGGCAGCAAAATCACAAATCACCATCTGTAAGTTAGACACCACTTAAAGCACTTCAGTAGAGGGTTTACCCCCTTCATTGGACACATGGCAAAATTACAAATGTGCCCATAATTAGCATAAATCAAACATAGCTCCCCTGTAGTCAGTGGAAATTCAGGGGTGAAAGAACTGTATACAAGAATAGTTTAGTTTAGTTTAGGGTTGTCCATAGATGGATTGTCTGAAATTATTCTTTTAGAGAAGAATGGAAATTTTAACATCCAGGTTTTAGCCCTGTTGCATCACTGCAATAGAATAAGAGCAGTTAATTTTAAAACCAGAAGACTCTAAGCACAAGCAAAACAGGCTCATAGGCCTGGCCTTTAATCTCTAAATTATGTTGCTTTACATGGATTTCTACAAAGAACTTTCCTTTGTACTTGGCAAAACACTTGGTAAAACACAATCTAGAGAATATAATATGTGATAAAAATATATTTCTGGTATATTTTTCATCTAAAGAAAAAGGATTTTTTTTTCTCCTTTTGCAATAATTGAACCATTTGTTGCTATGAGAACAATTTTAGCCTCTTTCAAGAAAAAAGAATTCAGTTAATCATGCATATCTTCCAAATAAAACGTTGGGTGGGAAAGCTTTAAAAAAGAATATTGAAGACAAAGTTTGTTCCATGAACATGAGGACCAACAGAGCTTCTATTTCAGAGGAGTTGAGTACACCTCTTCGTGGCCTCCTCCAGAAAAACCTCACGCTCATTCTGTTCCATGTCTCCATAGGCCACCTCTCCCTCCTGCAGTTTATAGACTTGCTTATCTATTTCTAACTCTCCACCACATATTTTTTTGAGTAGTCAGCTTCCATCCATGCTCCTCGTGACTGGGGCTGTCTCTGCTTGCTCTGTGGGTAAGCTACCTGGTGGGCCAGTGGGTTCCCTTATGGCCTTTGATTCATTGTAGCAAGGTGTGTGTCTCTAACCTTCAACAAGCTCCACAGAGTGTAAAACTTGGTGGGACTTAGTATTCCTGAGGTTTACTTGCTCAGCACAACTGCAAAAGTCTAATTTTCTTTGGAAACCAGTCTAGAGTCAACTTTTTATTGGGCTGTGGCAGGCATGCAGCTTGGCCATAAAAAGGTAAAGATCCATCATTTGAAACCTCTCGGAGATAAGAGGATCACCTAAGTCAGTTGAGCTCCTAGCGGAGACAAGGGCCACATCATAGAAAGTGCTTCTGACAAATGCCTGTGTATCCTACGTACAGGACTGGTCCAAGAAACCCCACATTGCTGCTACTCATTTCAGCGAATGCCAGGTCTCTGCCAATGAAAGTTCCCAGTCATTATTTTGGCACTAGCATGGTAATGTGGATGGGAGCAGACTGTTGTTAGGCATTTGTAGTCATAAGACCAGCCCTACCAGCACAGATTTCATGATCTGTGCAAGCAAATGGGCACATCCTTTAATTTTCCCCTACAGATATCTGTGTTTATAAACATATCTTGTGCCTGAGCTTTGTCACTGATATAGCCATACGTCTACCTCGCCCTTGTCATCACATAGCACTGTTTAAAATGTCACCCTGCCTTGCTGCTGAATAACAATACATACAGAGATAAGAACTTGATTAAAGGATGCAAGAAGGGAAATGTATGCCACATTTCTACGTCTCTGCATTCAGTAGCAGAGAAGTAGTAATACTGATATGCAAATACCTATATAATGCCTGAAATAATGTGCACAGATAGAGCATAGAAATTAAAATCGCGGAGGAAATTGAAAGTCAGTGCATCCCAAAGGTTATTATATGGAAAAGAAGAAAGAAATAAATCATAAACACTACTTTATAAAAAATGAATATTTTATGGTAATTTAGCAGATATGTCCCCATGTTTCCTTTAGAAATTTTTCTGAGATTTATATTATCTCTTCCAGAATATTTTAAACACATCTTTAAACAACACATGGTAGCTGATTTTGCAAAGTGAGCAAATGAAATCTTCTAATTTCATTTGCTAAATAAGTTATTTTATAGCCTATTTGGTAAAGAAGCCAAGTTTCTGATTGTTTTACATAATGAACAGAAGCTGCTGACTGTTTTCTAAATGAGGTAGTGAAATTGCCTATTGTTTTGGAGGAGCAATTTCTCAAAATCATTCTAACTTACATATTTGCTGGCTGAGCCTATCAAATTTACTCACAGAACAGCTTTCAGAAAGTTGCAGACGGTAAACATATTTACCCACAGCTTCTGTGTAATGATTCATGCAAAATCTAAACAATTGTTCATATCCCATATCTTACACACACATTAGGAGAAATTAAATTTTGTCCTTACCTTGCTGAAATTTTCATACAGGATGAACAGCCTTTAAGAACATGACAGACCTGGTGCAAAGCTCTAAAGAAAACCTTTTTTTCTCACAGTTTTCATTGTATATTAAAAAACCTCTTAAAATTTTATATTCACAAGTTTTGAGTTAAAATAAAAGAATGCGTGAAATGATATGACTTTGACATTTCACACCAAAGTCTTTCAGAGATTTCAGTTGGTACCTGGGCTTCAGCCTTAAAGATATCTTTCTCAAATCAAGTTCTGAATCTTAGTTTAAGGTCACAATCCAAACATAATAGAAACATTCAAATGTGCCAATCTGTAAATATACATGGTATTTTTAAGCGAAGTTCAAATCAAACTTTCTTGGCACTACTCATCTACAAACGTCGGTAGTGCCTGGAGTGCTGTGATGGAGGGATACAGGTTTTTTAGGCAGGAGAGGTGAGTAAAGTGAGGAGGGGGAGTGACCCTTTCTGTAACAGATCATCAGGAATGCACAGAGCTCTGCCTTGGGGTGGGTCAGGAGCCAGTCAAGAGCTTATGGATCAAGATTAGCAGACAGACCAACATGGATGTCATTGTAGTGGATATCTCCTTAGACCACCTGATCAGGAAGAAGTAGACAAGGTTTTCTTTAAAAACTGGAACTCACGTTTACAAGCTGTGGCCCTCAGAGGACTTTAACCACCTTGATATCTGCTGAAAGGACAGTACAGTAGGGCTCAAGCCATCTAAGAGATTTCTTTAGTGCATTGATGGCAACTTCCTGGCACAGGAAACAGAGAAGCCAACAAAGGAAAGGTGCTGTGCTGGACCTGATACTTAATGAGGAAGGAAGAATTGGTGGGGGAGGTGAAAATCTCAGGTAGCCTTGGCTGCAATGACCATGAGATTGTGGAGGTGAGTATCCTAAGGGTAGATAGCAGGGCGAAAAGCAGCAACACAGCCCTAGATTTCAGGAAAGCAGACTTCAACCTCTTCAGAGATCTGCTTCGAAGAATCCTGTGGGATACCCTGGAGAGAAGAGAGGTACAGCAGCATCAGCTGATAATCAAGGATCACCTCCTCTGAGCTCAAGAAGGGCCCATCCTGACAAGTAGGAAATCAAGCAAATGCAGCAGGAGGCCTGCATGGATGAGCAAGAGATACTGACCTAACTCTGACATAAAAAGACAGTACAAAAGACAGAAGCAAGGGCAGGTGATCCAGGAGAAGTACAGAGCTGCTGTCTGATCTTGCAGGGATGAGGTTATGAAGAGCAAGGCCAACCTGGAGTTGAACCTGTCAGAGGCCGTGAATGATGACAATAAAGGTTTCTACAAGTATACAGATGACAAAAGGAAAACTAGAGAAATTCTGGGCCCACTGCTGAATGGGTCAGGGGAACCAGAGACTCACAAGAGACTCAGAACAACTCAGAGAAGGCCAAGGTTCTCAACGCCTTCAAAAAAATGTTCCCAGGCATATTAAAGATACATTAGCAATGTCTCTCTCAGCTACTCAGAGCTTTATACAGCTGTTAGGGGTTACATTAGAACAATACAGAGCCATTCAGATTATCATAGCAACTTTGCTACAAACCTTGTGTCTATAAGCTATTTCTTTACTGTCTTACATGTGGCCACTGAAGGCTTCACAGTCATCTTTCAAAACATTATACAAAGACGGATAGGAACTCTTTTGCCATTTCAGAGCTGAGCAAAATGAGAAATACAGAAAGTAAAATTGCTGAATTCCAAAGCCCTTGGGCATTTTACTGTTTTGTAGAAAGCTTTTGCAATGGCTATGTGCACTTGTGCACATTTATCCGCAAAAGAAAAGTTCATCTTCACAGATGCTGGCTTAAACATTTGGAGAAAGCCAACATTTTTTTGTAGCATAGGCAGTAGATAAATTTATGACAGAAGAAATTGAATCTGTAGAGGTATGGAAGTTCAACACATGGAAAGCACAATTTACCTGTAATAATAAAAATCCAATCATACAGAAAGAGCTTAATACTACCAATCTTTTCTTACTGTACAGACAGTATCCTGAGAAATAATGAAACATTTTCCTATTGATACAATACAGAAAAGCAAACTATGCATGACGTGATTCCTCTTTCATGGCACCTCCATAGATTTTGGGATTAACAATTGGTAATTGATCTTTTTAATTCTAGTTCATTGATTTGAATAAAGCTCAGGGCAAACATTTTCAGATTGCTGTTCCCTTACAGAAATTGGTGGTCTAAATATGGAATATTTTAGATATATTTAGATTATTATATATTGTAATTTTTAATGTAGAATTAGGTCACAAGAATAACACCTACTTACATGAATGGAGAAATAATGTCAGCATGGTAGGTCTAGGCCTTTGCAGAGCAGGATTCATGGAGTATATGTCTTTCCAAGTTACAGAAGTGACTCTTTTCAATCAAATACGCAGGTCTCTCAGAGGAAGGAAGCCTCATGTTCTTCCTTCATTAACACCAAAATGCAGGTTTAGCAGACCAGCATATGTTTTTCTTGAAAGGGAAATTAGGAGTGACTAGTGAAAATGTAAGACACTAATTTTATCCTGAATGCTATACAGCTAACCAGTCATTTTAATGAATGTCAAATTCCATTTTTTACCTTTCCCAGACATATGATAGCCAATTCATTGGTCCTGCTGGCTTGCACTGTTATTGGCCATCATAAATGCATACAGGACTGTGTTCACAGGGAAAAAAATAGTTACTTAGGAAGTCAGAAGTTATTCAGCTTGTTGTGCAAAGCACAGCAGGAAGCCTGAAATGAACTCTTTTCAACAGATAACTAGCACAGAGAGCGTTGTGATGGGGAGTATTTTACACTGATTTCATTTGCAATTCCCATCCATGGCAATTTTACAATATAAAAGCCATAAAAATGTTTACTCCAAAATTCCAGAGCTCTGCTGCTTCTGAAAGATGTACACAACTAAATCAGCCCCCTGTAGTTAAACCAGACACAGAAAAGATTAAATCGTCTCTCTCTCTGTACAAAAGCTTAGAATAAACCAGTGATTCCTGTGCAAAAAGACATATGAATAACACATATATAATGGCTGTATAAATTATCCTTGCCTCAGGAAAGAAAAGCCACTGAAGCCTGAAAGCGTGGGATGCATCACCAACCACCGATGTTCCAGATTATCTTCACTTAGGCCTTCATGTTAATGGTTGGGGTATCCTTTTCCCAAAAGCTACAGCCTTTATTTCATGTGCATCTTCCTTATGGTGGCATATGATACATACAACATGTACGAGGGAAAATGGAGGCCCTCTGTGTACTCACCTCTGGCATTCATGGGAAAGTCATGGACTTTTTGGCTCTCATGCTTAAGACCTGCCTCCTTTGCACTGCCACTCAAATTATGTGTTGCTGTGGTTACTGGAGATCCATATCAACTGAAATATTTGAGGAGGGGTGGTGTCAGACTTCTGTTTCTCTAAAACAAAGCTGATTTTCTCTTTTCATTTTTCATTTGTCCAACATAATTAGAGTTGAGATATGAAGCAGTAATTCCAGATTTCCATGGAAAATAGCTTTTTTCCTTCTGAACGTTAAAGTATTCAGGCTACATACTATTCCCATTCCCTATGTAGTGTCTTTCTGTTTTACATACTCCAGTTTTTTGGGAATAGCTACTGTGCTATATTCTACATTGGTATATTGCTAAGAAAAATGGAGCACCGACTGGATACAGACATAATTTAGAAGAAATAATAAATTTTTGTAAGATTTGCTAATAAAAATTATAAATTGGTATTAACTGTGTTAATTGAGGACAGAATATGTAACACAAGGTGTTTATCTCCTTATGTCTGTTTATTGATGCCAATATTGCAAAACAAAAAATAAGAAGTCATACAGCCTGATCAAGAAAAGGTGTAGTAGTAATTAACTAATCAAACAACATACAGCTAGTCTGGGTATAATGTGCAGTAATTAGAACTTGAAATAACTGCTCGCAATATTTGTCAATATAGATATACTAAGTATATTATGTGATCAGCCTCTTAGTAGCAAGATTTCATTGTTTATCTTTAATCCTGTGATATATTTACAGATGTAATGCACTGTATTTTGGAGGTCTCAATCCATGAAATCTGAATAAAAGCAATTTTTAAAAAGAATCAAGTATGCTTGGTAATACAGCTTCCTTGTTCATATACATTGCTGTGTATACTTACTTGTATGGTTACACTTTAACTTAAAAAACATCCCTGACAAGTTACTTCATCTTTTCCACAAATTAATAAGAATTTACTTTCCTACTAATAGGACTCATTAAACATATCCAGATTAACTACATGATGTTCAGCATTTGTGTCCTAATACATTAAAATAGAATAGTCTACCCACCTATTAGGATTAAGACAGTTATCAGGGAAATATTTTATCTTACATTATTTTAATTTTAGCAATTTCTTTGTATGTGCAGATGCAGAACTGTCTGACTATCCTGCAAGAGTGAAGCTCAAATAGCATTTCATAGCTCATAACTGTCAGTGTTTTTCACCTGACCTGCAAACCAAGACGTGTCCATTTTTACAAAGTGACTCTGGCCTATCTTCTTTTTGTGGCCACAAGCCTCATTCACTCTGTGTTTAAACTGTGATACTGAGTTTGTATTCTCTCATCATTGTCTACCACTAAGTTCAGCTTAGGTCCAACAGACCATAAGAAACTTTTGTGTTCATTCAAATAAACATATCATCTTGCAGTCGTGGTCCCAGTGATAGGGACCCTTGAAGCACCAGAGAGCCTGTTTAACTCCTCCATTTTCTTCAGTCTAAATTTTTTACATCTAGGCTGTAGCTAGGGAAAGAAATCCCAGCCACACATGACCAGCTGAGAAGAGGACAGCATTTTTGATACCACAGTGTACGTAGCTTGATGGAGAAGAAAATGGCTTACAACGGCATCACCTGTGGATTGTATGATCCCAAGAAGTGATAGCAAAGCAACTAATGAAATTGTTCTGTCTATACACTGCTATGACATCCTTCCATTTCAATAAATATTTGCTGTTTAATGACATGTACAGAAGGAAGCATCGTTAGTGCAGAAATCCAGTAACACCACCTCTAATAAACAAATCCAGACTCAAGTCTAGAAGGTCAAATTGTTCAAACCAGTTGCAGTGATACTTTCTGTTACCATAAAACTGCCCTGTCATTGAGCATAACCTAACCAGAAACACCATGTACACGAATGAGACCTGACTACCAAAGCCCAGTTCCAACTGACCAGACTAGTCTAGTACCAGCTGGATGTCTTGGAGACATAGATAAAAACCTGATCTCTCTCTGCATTGTTCATTAAGCTACACGACATCACTTCCTCTTCTTGATTAGATGATCAAATGTATTATGAAAAAGGACAGAAAGAAATAACAATTATAATGAACTTATGAAATTAAACTACTGAAAAATCACCTTTGGGGAAATTCAGGGTCTACCCGTTAGTCTGATATAAAACTACAGTACCTGAACACAGGTTAATTCATGCATTTATTTAAGCAGGGACTGAAAATACTTGGGTCCCCCTTCTTGAAAAAAAGGCCAAATGAAACAATTTTTAATTGAAAATGTAAAATTCTTACAGAGCAATCAGAGGTCAAGTGATGAGTGAAGACAAAATGTTTGTAATAACAATAAGCACAAGCATCAAAAACAAGACAGAACCTAGCACAGGAGTTAGAGGTATGCAAAATGAAATGGGTTGTGCATATACAATGTGAAGGCATTATTTGTCAGTGCTAACCTTTACTGTACTAATCCTTCCTGAGATATGCTTAGAAATTTATATTAACCAGTTACAGGAAAAAATACAGATGCTTTATCAAAAATGTAGCTGCCAGACTATTCCCCTGATTACAAATAAAGTGATTCTGTGATTCTCAGTGCAAGAAGCTTGGAAAAAACACTTCGTGGCAACTGGCTCATCTATAACAGAAACAATTGTTACATTTCTGAGAAAAAAAATCTATTAAAATGAGAGAGAAAATAAAACAACAGGTGTCAAAATATCAGAGAGCACTTAAAGCACCATTAAATCGCACACATTTTGCAAAAAATAAATAAAAAAATTATCATTAAGAAACCTTTGTGGGCTATAAAGGATAAATTTTGCATATTTTATAATAAGATTATATAGAAAAAGCAAAGGGATGAGTTAAACAAAGACAGAGGATCTGCTTAAGGGAGTAGCTATGGGGGGTGCAAGGGAGATGCTCATCACAGCCCTCCCAAGCTATTTATCTGGCTAACAATACACTGCTAAAAAATGTTTGATTGAATGTGAGACTCAGTAACTTGCCTCATAATGCTCGTAAGCTTTAGTGGCAATAAACTTAGTATTTAGCAAAGTTTGAGAAAATGCTGTGCAGGCAGATGGTGAATATATGCCTAAAGTCTATCCCAAAGCTGCAAACACTACCATCTGCTCCTGCAGTGATCTGGTTTTTGCTCAATGCCATTGTTTAGATCCAGGGACCAAATTTTCACAACATAGCAGGTTGACACATAGAAGTAATTTCTAAGATTTTCTTTCTTTATCTAGATCAGACTGACTTGCGTCACTGGGCCCAGTGCCTCAACAGCAGTGGAGAATACCATAATGCAGCTCAGGGGTCATACACAGGGTAAAAATCTCTCCTCTCCCCCAGTCTTAAGTCAATTATGTGCTAGATTGGTGTCTCAGTGTAGCTCGTTCTTAAGGAAGAATTTTCAGGATATAATTCTGAAAAGAAGTTTAAAGATATATAATAACATACACAGTTCATATATCCTTGCTTTACCATGTAGAAACTTGTAATAAAAACACTGTATTGCAGACCGACATATTCAGCAAAGTTTAGTTCGTTCATTAGTTGGTGTTTTGTATATATGTTTGTACTGATATTTGCCTGTTTCTCTCCTTCTTGGTGCTGTTACTATCTTAGTATTTGTATAATTCCTACAGCAATTGGTGGCTGTTGACTCGTGAGGAATAGGCTAAGGGACGATATTATACCATCCTCTGGCTATTTGAAAGGTAGCTACAAATGCAAGACAGATGCTACTTGTTATTGGTGTATCACCTAACAAGTGACGCCCACCACAAATTGCAGGTTGAGCAGGTCAAGTTGGACATTAGGTGAAACAATTTCCAGCTCTGGAACAGGATGCCCAGAAGATGTGGAGGGATCTTCGTTTCTGAACATTTTCAAGTTTTAGCTTCACAAAGCAAGGACTGACTCACCCTAGGACTGGAAACAACTCCCTCTGTAGAGGTTGCGCATGAGGTCTCATCTCATCAGCTGTGCTGTAATTACGTCCAGGATCAAGCACCCTATGGAGTTAGGCTAGCATTCTGCAATTTCTGTCTAGGGATTTTCAGGCAGGGGGAGATACTTGTGATCATGCAGGTGTCCAGGAAACCTTGGACCTCTCACATTGTGCTATAGAATTTGTCAGTGCATACGTGCATAGACCAGGGCAATACCGTGAGAGATGCAACTGACTTGCTGGGCACATACAGATTGGCTTCACTGAATGTGGTCAGTTGGTCTGGTGATTATATTTCCCAGTACAAGGGGTCGTGATTCTTGGAGCTACAGAGAGAAAAAAATGTGAAATACTTAGTTTAGATATTTCAAGAGTGAAGATCATCACAAAATTGTCCACATACCACAGTAGGATGATTCAAGTTGTATCCCTACCAAAAAAATGGAAAACAACAGCTGTTCTCGTTAGCTTTTATTCACTTTGGTAAGTTTGCTGCATTTTCGGTTGGGACATAAATAGTATGTGCTCCACAGAGGCTAACAAAATATATTCCAAGACTAATTCACTTTATAGAAAAGTTTAAAAAACAAGGCTCACGGATTCAGACAATATATGTTGTCTGTCAAGTATGTATTCAGAACACACATTTAAACAGTCCTAAGAAATTTATAGATAAATGGACATTTGCATGTGTGATAAGCAGAGGATTGCCATAACAAAATGCACTTTTTATTTGCATTTGTAAAACTATTGACATCTGCAATTACATGAGCGGCCCTTAAAACTAGATCTAAATATTCAATTACCTCCTGTAATTGATTATCAAAAGAAATATGATTATTATGAATGTTACAGCTTATTAAAGTAGGGAAACAGTAATGAAATTTTCTTCTTCATTAAAAATAAGACTATCTTTGTGGTACACGGGAAAAAATACATAAGTGTGCCTTCAAAAAGAAAAAAAACTCTCCTGAGGGGTCACTTGGTATTTTTCTGTGCCTTTTCCCTTCCTTTCCCTTTCATGACAAAAATTGCTGTATTTTCCATTTGGTTCAAATAAAACTGTATCTTTATTTTCAAATTCAGTGTTGATAAATATTAACTTAAAAAGGAAATATTAATTTAAAATTAAATGGCTGTCAAGATACAGTACAACATAGCAGGAGAAGCAGGCACAAGAAATAGTGGGCAGAGGAAACAAAAACTTCATCAGTATCTACTATTATTATGTGGCATTCTCTAGTCATACATTTCATTTAAAAATATGAACACTTTCCTCCAAACTAATACAGAGGCATATTCCACAAATCCAGTTTAGATAACTTGTCATTGTCTCTCACGGACAACAATTTATTAATTTAATCCAATCCATAGTTTAATTACACCCACAATCTCAAACTTTTTTAACTGAACCTTCCTGTAACAGGCAAGACCATGACAAATCTGGGAGGTGATGTCTCTGTCCTTTTTTCTGGCTGATGCAACAAGGCAACTGCAGAAGAAACAGAAGTAACAACAACCAGGAACACTAACTGAATGGTAAACATCTATCTAGTTATGAATGTTGTAGGGTAAATCACTGTATCACCACCTTTCCTATGATATTTCTCATGATTATTACTGTAAAGATCATATTTTGCTGTATATATATGCTGTAACTCACATCAAAGCTTGACAGCTGACATATGTACTTTTAGTTTTAAAGCAGCATGAAAATTTGTCCTCTTCAAGCACATTACCAATATGATCCAGAGCAGCATAGAGAAGCATCTAGTGCAGTCAACATTGACAGGTGCTGTACCATAGTTCAGTTTTCACCTGTGGGAAGAAAAACACTCTTCATCCACCTAGAAAAGTCATAATCTTGTGGCAGGTATCTGAAAACTGGTATCATTGGTAGGAGGCCAAGTTACCACTGTTGTTGCTATGGGAAGTAGTTTCCCCTCAGATTTTCATTTGGGGTTTCCTTCCCGTTCCTTTCTTTACTGGGATTTTAGCAGACAAAGTGATCTTTAGCAAGCAGTGCCAAAATAGCAGAGAGCTGGGCAGAAAGCTGCTGTTTTCTGGAGAATCTTCTGTATGCTTCTGAGATGTGGACAGAGAGGGATCCACATGAACTGTGACTTATGTAAAGCATAACAGTACAAATAGCAATTTCTGACAGCCTGCATCACCAACAGTTCATGATCTTCTTCATACTTTCCTCCCAAATCCTAGCTTGTACATCTAGCCAACTCTTCTCATTCCTATGGTTCATGAATTTGAAAAGAGCAGACCCATCGCACTTACTCTTCAACTGTGTTTGGACCTGAACCCTGCTTAGGACCTTCGGGAAGATATTTATAACAGATGGGTTTTTTTCACTTGTGTATAACTAATTCAGTTCAAGGCAGGACATTTTGCAGCCGGTTTTACTTGTTCAGTTGCTGTGGGTCAGACTTCAATATTTCAGCAATACATCAGTTATCGTGCTCAGTTACCCCACTGAACTTATTTGCTGCAGTCAAGAAATATGATGCAATTTTAAATGTCTCAGGGTAGCAGGATCAGCTCTCTAAGTCAAGATTTGTTCCAAGCAATAAAATATAAAAAGATAACTGGTTTATTATTACGTGTTCACTAAAAAATTAAAATATAAAGAAAACAACATTCTTCATGTTTTTGTCTGTTTTACAAAATAATTTCATCCTCATTGAGACAGAATGTGTTCACATGTTCTGCTTCACAGATAAGATCTCTTTTCTTTAATTGTAGGTCCTTCTGAAAGTCAGTCAGGGAAAGAAGGAAGAGGTAGAAGATACATGGATTGAAAGTATGAATAACTATTTAATGACAACAGAGAACCAGGCCTGTAGGATCTGTAGACCTAATCTACCTGTCCATTGTGAGCACACATCTTTTTTTCTTGATCTTTATTTTATTTGGAATTGTTTTTCCATAGTACCTTCCATGTTATGTCATTAGTGTCTTTCACCTCATGTATAACCCAGCTCCTACATTTGATCTTGTTTCATCAACAAAGTGTCCCACAGCTTGGCTGTTTATCTGCTTAATTCCTTGAGAAATGGTTGTATCTCTGGAACTCACGTGTCCTTTCTATAGCAAGTTCATTCTCCTTAAGGTGGTTTTCATGCAATGGTGTGAAATATTGTAAGCAGAATACAGAAGCTGAGCCCACAAACAAGGATCAGTGGCTCTGAAAGGGCAATTTTCTTTAGTGACATAAGTAGGTGGAAAGCTGTAGTTTCTAACTACGTTCTCAATAACAGGGTAGGTTGGAGTGCTTGTTCACATGTGAAATCTTTCATAGTTAGAGCTAGCCATGTTTCCATGATGTCTTTTGGTATATATTTTTGTAGTGCTTCTGAAAAGTCCTGGGTTTATCTCATTTAAACCACATTCTCAGAGTCCCTGTGAAAGAGTAGGAGACCTTTGGGTAATCCAGATTTTCAGACACAGAATATGGGAAGCTTTATATTAGTTACCAGGTCACAGGGTATAATACCAACAGTTTTTACAGAACTATACCTGTGAGAGTTTCAGAACTTGGGGTGGGGTCTTTCTCTGTTCTTCAGTAAAATGGTGAGGTGGAATAGAGGGACAAAAGAAAATTAGTTCCTTGGAAAACTATAGTGATCTGATTTTGTAGAATGTATGGCTTTAAAATTTTTTTGCAGCTATTGAAACTAAACTGGGAAATGGGACAAAAGTGCCTTGTGGGTTTTTTCAGAAATACCGTAATTACACGGTATCTCTCATGATTTGCCAAAGAGAGTTAGCTTATACATTAATGCCTTTTTTCTTACAAGTCAAATGGTCAATTAGAACTGATCTTCAGCAAAGCCTTGGTTAAACTACCACCTGAAATTTGTTAGTCAATTTATGGAAGACAAGAACAAGAATTTGGAAGCTGGCCAAGAAAAGACAACAGAGATAAACCAACGTATAATATTGAAGTAAAAACTGTGGATGTAGAGGGAGCAGAGTTCCTCAAAGACACATCAAAATAATTCTCAGAAGTTAAAATCAAAAAACAAACTGTGATACCTGGGAAGTAGAGACAGATAGCATCTTGAAAACTGCAAACCTGATTTTTAATGGAGGGAAGAGATATACCAATAATTATCCAATTAAATCTTGAAATATTTCTCCGTAGGTTTCACTCATCCAGACATACGATGCCATGTGAAATGATGGCTTGATGTTTATTATGCCAGTGAAGCAAATATGACAAAGTCTCATAGTAAAATTTCCCCATTAAGGTTGTGTAACACTCATCATGGATAGTCTAAAGAATCAAACTTCTAGACAATAGCTTAAAAAGTTGAGAGAGGAGGCTAGCTCAGGGTCAGCCAGCAAAGGCAGTGCAGGCAGGTTCACTTCACACAAAAACCGCTTAAAACATAGCATGTAAATTGCCAAGTAATGTCGCTGGACCATATACCAAAACCACATTTTGGAGCTCCTGGGTTTCCCTCTGCAAATAAATAAAGAAAATAATTTAAGATATAGTGAGAAAGGCAATGAGGTGAAATGAAAAATTTCTGACAAGCCAGACGACAGGCGAGGCTTGTCCAACCTAGAGGATATGGCCATCCTGAAGTCTTTAAATTCTTTATGCCTTTGGGACTTCTAATTTCCTAAAAGATGACTACAAGTATGGCTAGCTTAACAAAAATTGTTGTTGAATACCATAATGCTTGCTATAAAGCACATGGAGTCCTTTAAATGCATATTCAATGCTGCAGATAGTACTGCTAATTTCTGTTACTGGCTCCAAGTCAGGGCAGGAGGTGTTGCTGCCTCACTGCCTTCCTACATTAAAAAAATGGTAGTTGGTTGCTCTCCTGATTGCATCTCTTTTTTAAGTGTTTGTCTAAATCAGGAGCAATGAATGACAAAATAAATTACACAAAATGCAAATAAAGGGTTAGGCTGTCTCTCTGTGTTTCATTTAAAACAAATGCTGTTTATGTGTTGTATTTTGTTATGCTTTTCATACTTGTTTTGTTGAAATGGTTTTGGCAACTCCCAGCAGCTCCTCATGCATGCATCTGAATTTTGGTGAGGTGGAGGAAGGGCATCATCTGACTGCTGAATAAGGAGCTGAAGTTTTTGCAATATTAGAGAGTAGATTGGGCTGTTTCTTGCATTCCCCAGGAGCTGTTCATAGAGGCAGCACCATAATTTGTGCTGGATGATTGCAGTACCAAAGCTTATAAGCAGAGATCACATCAGTATCCTTTATATAAAATGCAAAATCTGCTTAGCATGGCACAGTAAAGAAATGGGGACAGGCAGTAAACGCAGACCAAAGAGGCTTGAATAAAATAAGGGTGTATGTTCTCACCCTAGCACATGCTTTACAATGAAAAGAAAACGGACATCCATATGAGGCTACCTCTTCTGGAAGATAAAACTTCTATGGACAGCTTCATTTTCCAGTGACTATGACTGTGGGCTTCTGCTTGTTGCTGAGCAGCACTACCCTTCCCTCTTTGTGGTGTTCCAGAAAACACGGTATTTCCAAGGATTTCTTCATCCTTCTGTGACAGTGTGCTCCCCTCTCCCCACGCGCCACTTGATCTTTATCTCCCATAACACTGCCCAAGCCATAACCATCCCTGGTGGTCATAATGGGTGCACGTAGTCACGATGGTGGCATCCGGGGCTCACCGTGGTTTCAGGGACACAGATTAACAACACAATAGCCAAGGGCTAACTTGAGCAATGCTGGTTCTGTGGTCAATATGCAAATATGACTATAGGTCAGTCATCTTACCCCCATAAATAGTGAACAGCCCAAGAGCCCTTTGAGCTCTCCTGAATGGTAGTGGGCTGCATGCCAGTATCTCTCCTTTAGGGACACTGCTCAAGGTTACTGCTCCTTGAGGTTGAGAGATTCCTTGCTGCAACATATCCTCCGTAAGTGACTAATAGCATGCTGAAGTTTGAAATCTTAGCTAAGTGATATAAAGAATTGATTGCACATATACATAATCCTTTAGACATAAAACATTGACCGAGTATGGGACTAGGATTAGATCCAGCCGCACCTGGACTCCTCCCTGAGAAGGAGTTTAGAAAGCAAGGGGGTCCTTCTGAAGCCTTGACTCAACAGCAGGGTCTCCCTGACAGCTCTGTCTAAACTTGTCCTCTATGCAGTAAATAACCAAGGTGCTTTGCCACCTCAAATCCTGTTAAAACGCTGACACATTTACCATCAAACTTTATTAAATCCCTGTTTTAAATCAATAAATGTATTGCTGCTTCTATCTATGAGTGAAGTGCATCGCTCCTTCTGCAACACCTTCACTGCTGCATGTTCCCCCAGAATTTTGTGCACCCACCGTCTGTTGGTATGCTCAAGACAGCTATGCAACTGTGTGCATTTTGGGGAAGCTAAAGTACCAACAACATTACCAGTTAAACTGCATTGCCTTTCACCTGTGGATCCTGCTTTGCTACATTAGAGCACTGTGGTTGCCAAAAGCAGTATTTTAATGAGATTTGAATCTGCTAAGGGTAATGATTTGATTACTACACATACGAAAAAAAAAAAAAAAAAGGTTTAAAACAATATATTCAAATGGTTCAGCTAAATTTAGCTACAGAAGGTAGTGAAAAGCAGTGACCGGAAACACTATAAACAAAAAACTCAAGCCACACAAAGCTGAATGTTTCAGTTTATAGAGTTTTACAAAGTTATTCACATCAAAGTTATTCAGCTCTGACAGAAATGAGTGTAACATAAGAAGGACAAGGAAATTTGTTAATCTTCTAATGAGAACTATAACACTTGTGGATAATCTTTAGTCTGAAACACGCTGACCATTGGATCAGGCTCCAAAAAACCATGAAGAGCCTCAAGCATTAAAATACTACTTTTTTGCATGGAATTTTTCATCCAGATAAAGGATCCTTGTAAATATGGAGTCAAATCAGGGCTTATTAGCATACACTGATGTAAAAGTGAAAAAAACAATTTTATGTGCAACTACCTTTGATTAAACCATTTTAGTGCAAACTTAACACAAAAATACATTTTCCTGCATGAAAAGGAATGTACAGAGTGCCAGTCCTGAGTACTCTGAGTAGCAAAAGAAATTTAGATGACAGGTGTTATAAGGAACCTTATGAGTTCAAATGATGAAACCAAAAGGGAAGGGAAGCTCTGTCCCAAGAAGAGGGACATGACATGGTTTTTGTAGAAATGAGAGAACAATATAGTCTGAAGAGAGTGCGATTTTGGACAGTGGGTGACAGACAGACATGAGAGTTAAACAAACTTTAACCTAACTAATCAACACCACTGACTTCTTTAAAGATAATGGATTAACCAATACATTAGAATCTAATGGGTTAATTTGTTAATCTGTCATTACAATATCCAAGAGGAAAACAATGCCACTTTTCACCTCGTACTTCTAACAGATGGGCTTCTGCTGTTTCAGAGGACTGTTTGGTTCCCTGAAAGCAAGTTGTCCCTCTTGACTTTTCCCAGGCTGCCATAATGGTTTCAGATGTTAAGGGAGGAGTAGACTCTTGAGGGAGGAGTCAGACTTCTTCAGGCAGAAGAAGCCTGTGAGAAGGACAAGGCTGCAGATATTTCCAGCTCCCACAGGGTAAAGCTTGGTCTGATCCCATGGATGAGCCTGTTCTGGGTCAGGGGTCAGAACCCTGAGCTCCCTGTTGGTCTGAGTCTGCAATTCTGATGTTGTATGACTGCCTGTTTTCCTGAGGATTAACCCTCCTGCAAATTATGGTCTTCTAAAAATCTTCCTTTCCATTTTTAAATAAACAGATTTGGGGAGGTTTGGAACCATTCTCCAACGATGTTGTATTTTTGGTTGACTGATGTACATCTGACTGAGAAACCTGTTTTTGTTACAAGCGACCTCATTAACTCTTTCCACAACTTTGAAGGGAAGTCCAAGAATCCTGGTTTTTTATTAAATTTAACAGAAATTAAGAAGAATGCCATTCCTAGACACACACACAAACCAGGAAATTTGAATGCCACAGCTCTACCCTGCCCACTCTGCCCTAGATGCTACTGCCTTAAATCAGAGCTTTTAAAATAACTGGGAACCACTGGACTTGCTCAGTGACTAGTTCTATTGTACATTTAATGCCAACTTCCCATGGCAATCCTTGAAAACCTTAGTAGAGCTCTGGCCTCCCCTTCATTTAAAGGGATGAGTAAAGCAAACAACACAGATTTCCGAAATTATTGTCAAAAACCTTGACACACAGGTTAACATTATACCCTATCTATCGACTGTTTAGTCATATGTATCTGCAGTCATACATTCCAGAAAATCATTGTTACACTGAACTATGCATTTAAAAGTGATATGTGAAAAAACTTAGATGCATTAGCTTACATATTTTTCATAAATCTTTGAACAGCAGAGCCATGATGCTGTCCATATCCCACCTGGCCAAAAAGAAAGAACAGGCTTCAGCTTCTATGACAAATACGGCAACAGCCTGCAGGTAGCCTAGTGTTATAAAGGCAGCTTCCTTAATTTTGCTTTTTCCTCCTCTCTTAGTAGGATGCATAAACTGACCCACGATGCCATCTCCACAGTACACGTTTTCTTGATTTTAAGGGGGAGGGTTTTAAGGAGTGAATTGAGGAAAACATCTTTCCTGTATTGCTATGCACAACACCACATAACCTACTGATTTTACTAAGGTAATGTATTTTAATTCATCCTAGTACTTATTTGGCATCTTCTGTCTGTCCTTTTGACTCATCTGTGACTTCTCAAGCTGCCGCTTCTGTGTTCACTGACACAAACTGGGGTTGGGCTTAGCCTCCATCCCCTCTGTGACCATAAATGTTTTTTGGGACACACTTGTAAGATTTTGGGGTCTCATTCTGCTTTTTACTGGTTTGCCCTCGGTTTGTGTGATCAGAGTTACAATATGGAGTCAGCTTGGCTTACATTCAAGACCTGTCTTTCCAAATCCATGAAGATGTCTGCATTTCCAGGCATGCTCTCTTCTGCATACTAGTCTGTAAATCTGTCAAGCTTTCAAATGCAAGAAGCATTTTTAAATGTTTCTCTGAGGGTTTTGAAAGGGATCAGCAAAGGCAGGCTGCCACACAAAGGAGGAGCACAACACCAGGCAGGGAGAGGTGGTGGCCTCATTGACAAGGACAAGTCCCACTATCCCCAAGCACAGGGTGTAGTGCAGGCCTGCTTGTGGTCTACCAGGACCTCAGTGACCTCTAAGCTGAGTCTGCAGGTAAGGCAGGTCTATGAGCAAACTGGAAGACCAAATCTGCATCAATAGGGTGCCTGGCTGCAACATGGATGTGGCACAGGCTAGGAGGGGATCAAGTACAAGAGTATCAACCAGTAGACAGCTGAGACCCCCTCACTGAGCATCACTGAGGCTTCTTTGAGGCTTTTCTTGCAGAACTTGGAGGACAGCTATGATCCTCCTTAGCTGTGAGCTAACATGAGCACTGAGAGCAAAACTACTGGCAGGGTTGTTTAGGTGAAGCATACTCTGGGCCTTGACCGCTCAGATTTGCCCTATGGTCTCTCATTCATTATCATACCAACAGCAAGTAGAGGGGTAGAAACTATTCCAGGGCCATTGGATCACTACTTGCTTAACCTCCCACTGAGTCCTTGCCTTTACCGTAGGTCCTGCTGGGTCCAGGAATGCAGCAGACAGGTAACTGTATGGATCTCAGAGGACTTAGAGATTGACGGTGGGTTTATGTAGAATGTTAAAACCTTAAATGGATCTAACCCAGTGCTCACTGTCAGTATAGGGTACTGAAAACAGCCCAGTGTCTACTGTCTAAATCAGTGATCCAGAAGGAAACAGAAGGCTCATTCCCATCTGACAAAAGAACCTTCATCTCCTTTTGGAGCCCCTTCATGTACTGAGGCTTGTATTTTGTATATACTCTAAAACTGACAACTCTATTTCACACAAATGGATAAAAGGGACTAGTATTTCTGGCTCATTACTGACTTTTGATTGATTCTAGACACGTCAGTAACCAATTATTTTAGGGTGAACTTCCAATTCCTTTAGGGTTTTGGGTGAATTGACCCTAGCCCTGTCATTGATGGATTCAGTGATGCTTAGCTTCTCATTTAGCTCCCAATTATATTACATCTTTTCCCCATAATATTACAGTTCATCATTACTGACTTTTTATACAAACTTTCCTCTCTCTAAGGCATGTGATTTAATAATTTTCTTATCACTAATATTCCATCCATTTAATGGGATATTTTTGTTTTCCTTTTGAGATGGATAAACCCCTAAACAGTAATTTACCACTCTAGCATTTCACAAACTGTTTCTTGACAAAAAGAATTTTACAAAAGTTCTGCTGTAAAACTTACAGACACAACCACAAATACCGAGTTTTAGCATTCTGCATGCAATACTAGCATTTTCAAAGCATTATTATAGTTAACAACTCATTTCATTGATTTTCAGTGGGACAGACAGCTAATTCCCATAAACTCCTTTAAGCAGAAGTATTTTGTATTATAATCAGGCCACTTTTCACACAGTGGTAGTAATATGGCAGTTACTGCTTTCTGAACTGTTCTTCAAATACTGAAAATTTTAAGGGTTTTGGTTTTATACAGAAATACAACCTTGTGCTTTGGGATTATAATAGATCATTAGTTTGAAAAGTACAGTTAACAAATAGACTTTTTTTTACCAGAAAAAATACATGAGTGAACTTTGATCTTAATACTTGTGCTCCTGGAGCCTGTGAGTTACAGAGATTGCTCTTAACAAATACTCTTAACACTTTTAGACCAGAGGAGATGCATGATATAAATGTTTTCAAGGATTTTAAGAAGCAGCGATCTACCTAATTTTCATTACCTTCCCCTTATAAAAACAGAATGCTAAACAACTGAATTTCAAGTGGAAAGGCAGTTGAAGACTGAAAAAATTGAAATGGCCAGTAATCTGTTTCATGAATCTCAGAAACAGACTTCAGCTCACAGAACCACATTGTAAAGGTGTGTGGACATCTGACTCTCAGATAAATCTGCAAAAAGGTGGCATCTTCTAAATTCTCAATTCCGTAAAAATATAAAGATTTTAATACCTAAAATTCTGTTATCATTCAAATACTAATAGAAACATTCCTGCTTGCAGTCATTATAGCCAAGATCAAAATAAAGACCCCATGTTCAAAGTTTACTTAAAGTTTTCTGAATTATAGTCAAATGATTGTGTATTTAAAGCAACAGGGCTGAATCAGCTCCCACTGTAGTAACAGAAAGGAAGAAAAAAGAAAAAAAAAGAAATCTTTTAGGGAATCCAAATGAAGGTGCAAATCAACTACTTCACCTGAATTATCTTGACAGGAAGTGGTTGTAGACAGCTAGGCTTTGTTTTATTTTCTTTCTTTTCTGAATCAGCAGAAGTTGATCACCTGCAACTATTTACTATGAGGATACTTAGGAGAGTAGTAGATGATTTGCACCTACTTGTTTATTTGGATTCCCTAAGAGATCACTTATTTAGTTCCATGCTAAAGATGGAATTTAAAAAAAAATCACATTAATCTTTGCTGCACATAAATTTTAACACGTTTCGTGTTAGTCTAACCCATCATTAGGATGGTTTACTGTTAGCAGTAAGATTTATAGCACTATATGCAAAGGTTTCTTCCTATTAGTCACACAGGCATTTTAATGTAGAGATTAATTTTTAATAACTCATCTGTTTGTAACTCTTATATTATCACTGATGACAAATCTGACTGTCCTAGAGAGGAAAGACAGAACTGTCAGTTCTTTTCATGTAGGACAGATTTCCTCAGTTACCCTGTGTTTTGGGGTTTGGTCTTTTGTCTTTAAGCACCAATGTTAGCCTCCAAATTATCAGTCAAGACCACTGGCTTAAGTGTCCTAACCTTACTAGGCTCTAAAAGCAGAAATATGTCAGAAGTTAGAAACCAGATAGGAATGTAAAGACTTCTCAGGGTTGTTTTCTGTTTCTAAGCCGTACTGTGTAACAGCCTTTAGCAAAGCAGAAACACTGAGATAGCAGACCTTTATGCTCCAAACCTATGTTTAAATGAATCCTTACCATTATCTCACAGATACATGATAGATCTAAATAGAAGTTAAAAGCACAAAAGAAAGCAGAAAATAGAATATATGGTGTGGGTGTCCTATATAATACATAGTATGCAATATGATCTTTTTGAATTCTTTCCTTTGGATTTTTAAAGGAATTCCCTCCATGACCTTTATTCCATTAAATGGAGTAAGTAATATGGTACAGAACAGGTGGTACATTAAGACCTTTGATCATACTATAAACCACATCTCTGTTCCTTAACAGACTATTGAAAATGTAATGAAAACATAATGAAGGAAAAGTTTTCACTTACCGACTGGTAGCATGTGGCACAGGTAATTGGACTGTAGTGTAAAATATTGCAAGACAAAGAGAAACAGCTAGGTTTATAGTTGCAAGAAATCTGTTTTATTTCCAGCCGTGAAGCTACCTGAGGTGTGCCCCATATTTAACCTTTCAAAATCAAAAGTTTCACCTTATATAGCTTACATGGAAGACTATTAGAGCTATTATTGAGAAAGTAATTAATTTAACCTTTTCTATATACTCCTTGAGACCTGCTACTAGCATTTTATGGTATTTCTTCCTCACCTAATTGATACACATCAACTATGGGTCATCAAACCTCTAAGCAAATACGCTCAACAAGAGTTACTTCTATTCTGTTTCATTGTTTAGAAGTTGTGTGTTCCAGCAAAGATCCAAATCAGAAGCACTGAAAAAAATGTTCACCCATGTCATCCCAGGTTTCACTAGGAGAAGGAACTCAGAATTCTCTATATTCACTCTTTTGAGATACTTAAAAATTTAAGGTCCAGGTAGCGTAATTTTTAAACTATTACTGATTTCTGTAAGCATAATCTGATGCCCTGTGACTAGTAATGAATCCTCTGAAGCCCATATTGTCCAATAAGCATCAAAACTTGTTGGGAATAAAATAAGTCTTTAATCAAGTACCAGTGAAGGTGCCTTGTTTCTTCTGAAAAAATTCAAAGTGCAAAATGTGGTGGTATGGCTTGAATGTTTTCTCTAATCTGGTATGAAAACTGTCTATGGGCAGCGAAAACACCAACATTGTGCTCTACAGAAGCAAGGAAAGTAAAGAGTGAAGTGTCACTGTTTCATTGTGTATAGGTCCCATGTTGTTTATGCTTTCTCTCCTAGACTCCTAAGCCTGTCCATTCTCATGATATTGTGTCTAGAATACACACCCTGTAAGTCTCACTCTAGGACGTCCTGTTAGTTTTTGGTTTCTTACTAAACCACAACATAGAACACAAAGACCCTTCCATTTTGTAAATGGTCCTTTTTGTCCTACGTACGTTTTTTTTTCTACAGTGTAGAAATAGAGAAACATAAAATCCAGTAAAAGAAATTTCTTCTTTTTTCTTCCTTTTAATCAAACAGTATAATTTTTTAAAACAAACAAAAAAAATGGCTGACGGTACAAAAAAATAATGATAATTTGCAGTTATAAACAAATGCCAACACAAGTATGTCATATAGTTGGTGCCACGTATACTTCTGCACGTGTGTATGCATATACATGTATGAAAACAAATTAGAAGTATGCATGTATGTGAATCTGTTTACGTATGCATGTATTATAGTGCTTGCATAAAGTTTCCTCTTAGAGGATCTCAGAAGTACCTTACAGACTTCACAAAATTACTGGGAACCAAGATACAAAATGATAGCCCTGTACAGCTACCTGAAAGGAGGTTGTAGTGAGGCGGGGGTCGGTCTCTTTTCCCAAGTAACAGGTGATGGGACAAGAAGAAACGGCCTCACGTTGCACCAGGGGAGGCTTAGATTGGATATTAGCAACAGTTTCTTCACCAAAAGGTTTGTTAAGCATTGGAACAGGCTGCTCAGGGAAGTGGTTGAGTCACCATCCCTGGACGTATTTAGAAGACAGGTAGATATGGTGTTCTGGGACATGGTTTAGTGGTTGACCTGGTAGTGCTAGGTTAACAGCTGGACTTGGTCTGAAAGGTCTCTTCCAACCTAAGTGATTCTATGATTCTAAGATTCTATGAAGAACCTTTGGATTTCTTTAAAGTAAAAACCACCTTACAACAGTGCTGTATTTGTCTCTGGATTTGACATAGGTACTTAGCAGCTATTTCACATTTGTAGGATAAATTCCTAAGGAGACAAAAGGTTTATTGTCTCAGTGAGTGCCACAGTACTCTCAAATGACCCTAAATTAGGCCTGTGGGCAAGAGCTACCTTGTGTTTTTAGCACTCTCTTGTTTTTTCCTCAGTATTAACTTTTGTCAGATTCAGGCTTTCAACCTTGTAAAAAATCTGCAGAGAACATTTTTCTCCTGCAGAGGTGAAGTACACCAGAATTTTTCATCCCCCGGGGTGAGGGGTCCATAACCACCTTTGCCAGTTGAGCAGCACAGCAGGACTTCTGCACTCCCACCCCTGCCTGGTCTCCTGCCCCACTGTCAGAGTGGGGAAGCACAGCAGAGGAAAAGCTGCCAGAGACTGCTCCGTGGCTGCGAGGAGGCTTTGCCACCTTCTTGCGTGCACATACATGGGAAATATGGAGAAAATAAGGGCGACAATACTTGTTTCCCTTCAAGCTCTGTGGAAGGTGGGAGTGTCCCATAGAACATTTTCCCCATTAACGTTTCCCAGCAGGGATTCCAAACAGTCAGAGCAATAGATTCCCTGGGCTAAAATTGGAACTTGACATCATTACATTTTTCAGCCCAGCTTTATAAAGCCACATGAAATGCCACCTTAGGCCTCTAAAATTAATATCTTGAGAATCACCTACAAGACTGCTACTAGATAGCAATCTTTCATTACTTAAACATCACCTGCCTTCCTTATACCAGCACCTATTTTTGCCTTTTCTTCAGTGGGACAGTCTTTCAGACATAAAGCATTTCATAAGAGCACAGCTGAATGTCTATAAAACAAAGAGAAAGGCTTCCCACTGACAGCAGCATGAAAGCCAAGGTCTCCGTAGTGTTCCAATAAGAGGCTTAAAACATCATCTGTAAATAAATTAAAAAAAAAAAAATCTGCAATTCTTAGTAAAAATTCAGCACATATATAACTATAATAAAAGGTAAAAATTATGTAAAAAGATGAAATTTTTCAATGCAATTCATTTAACTCTGCTCTCAGAAGTGTCAGCTGTCTACTGTCTTCACTTGCAAAAGGTCTATGAAGTACTTTGGAAAAATGCATTTGTCAGTGGAAGCCCTTTGCAGCAAAATCACTATTTTCTCTTTCAGGTGAAACTTTCAAAACAAATTCTCTAATTAATGAGTACATAAAAGACGCCATCATGCCTTCACAGCCAATTCTGTGAAATAAGTTTTCTTGCGTATTTATGAAAGCACAAGTTATAAAGCAACTGGCTGTGATGTCAAAAACGCGAGTGTGTCATCATCAACTGAAATGGGGAGAGTAAAGTTTGGCTGGTAGAAAATACTTGTTAATATTGGGTATTTCAGATATTATGGAAAATAGTACATAAAATAAAGATCAAGTTTACTCCAAAGTGAAGATTTCTCTGCAAAGAAAGACTTGAGTGCTTCCAACTGCCAAAATTTAATGAGGAGGAGGATGTTGCCTAATGTAGCTGTAGAAAATGAAAAGGTCTTGCCACCCAGAGTACAGACGTTAATATCAGAACAGTCATTACTTCTGAGCAGCTGAGCAAAGTCTGCTAACTTCTGCTAACTTGAACAATGTCACAATCCTATTTTGCTACTTCTGAGAACTCAACGTAGAAATTTTAACAGCCAGATTTTCTTTTGTTCAGTCACACGGGTAGGAAAGATCTAGAAGATGAAAAACCCAGAGGAAAAACCAGCTTTTAAGCACTGCTTTGTGTAAGAAGAAGACACTTTAAAATGTTTGAGAAGGAAGTGGGAGGAAAGGAAGGAGGAATTTGCAAACCTTTCAAAGTTTAATTTAAAATAGCATTTTGAGATTCAAACAATTCCTTTCCGTTAGCAAATCTTATAAACAACAACACAGTAATATGTGTAGATCAGGAAGAAAAGGTTAAACTGATTACAGAAGAAAAATAAATTACTTCATAATATTCATCACCAAAGTAAAATATCAAAGAGCACAAACCACATATTTAGGATATGAGGAAATTATCTATTATTTTGTTTCTTGAGCTAAAATGTGGAAGAAGAGAGGGTAAAGATGACTTTCCACAATTTCTGTGCTCTCCAACTCTTCATTTGAACATTCAAGTTATAAGACAACTCCAGTTTATGATCTGTGCCTCCTCCAGTGGCACTCTAAACACAGGCAGAAGACTAGAATATGAAGAGTTATGGCTTCATTTTCTCCAAACATCAGAAAAAGCCTTCATTCGAGGTGGAATGTGGTACAACAAAAAGTCAGGGCAATAGGTGTCCAAGAAGAAATCTGTTTTGAACCTAGCACAGACAGCAGTATTTCATGTTTTTCATTGTAGGCCAGTGAGGACCCAAGCATTTCTCTTTTAAATAGCTTAAACAAGAATGTTTTACCAGAAATGAGCCACTGGGAAGCAAAACATGTCTGACTTCTGTGAATATCTTATCCTTCCTTTTATGGAATAAAAGAAACTGCATTCTTAGTGGTGGGAAGTGATAGAGATGGACAGGTTGTAACAGCTGCTAGAAAGGCAAAAAGGGAGCAAAGTCAAAAGAGGACGGGAACCAGGAAAACAAGGTTTATGAATCAGTTCCTCCTGGTATCACTGAAGGAGGAAAGTAAAATGGATAATTCTTTGATGCTTTTTAAAATAGTTGTAGAGCTTTTAGCAATATTTGTACTCTCACCACCCAATACAGGAATTTGGGGTGAAAGCTATTCCAAGAACTTCTTTAATGACTCATTTATATATAAAGGTCCACAAGGGTATGACCTCCTTATCTTAGGCTAGAACATCTACAAATAAAGTTTGTCAGAGACCTCTGATTACGAACCCCTCAGCAGGAATGACTTTGTATTTAGTCAAGCCTTGAACTGCAAAATGATCCTTCAATATCTAATACATCCACTGACTTAACCCTGTATCAGACCCATGATTTTAACCTGACAGTGCCCCTTTAATTGGCTTATCACTAATTTAAATTGGTCATTAATCTATTGCATTGTGTCTCCTCTGTATTGTCGGAGCTTTGCTTGTTTATGCAAGGCATTTTCCAGCAACTTATTTGATTTTGCCACACTGTTATTTCTTTACACAAATCATTTTTATCTGAACACCCGTTTTCAGCATCGCCAGGAAAAATTTCACTGAGAGAAAATCATTTTGACACTGCAGTAAATGGGTGACTCCTCAGGTATTTATTATCTTTGGTTAGCCCTTTGACACTTATTGTCAGTGGAGCAGCAAAGCAGTCCCAGTCCCTTAGGTAATTAGTTCATACTAGTGAATCAGAGCTCCTTAATTATTTCTATTCCCAGGATCAACAAAAGTAGCACGTGTGAGGGGGGTGTGCATGTGCGTGTGTGTGTGCGTGTCTGTGTGTTTTGGGAAATATGTGCTTGTGCGTGCATGACAGAGAGGGGAAAAAACCTGGCAAACCCAATCCTGCACATATTATCATGTGATCTGCCTCATTTTGCTCTACCCATCTTGCCTTATTGGAAGCTTCTTAATTGACAAATGAGGACTTTATCAAGCCTGGCAAGAGTCGTTATATCTGTGATTTTCCTTGAAATGTACCTGTCATGCAGCTCAAAATTAAATCGCCAGTTTGGGGCCTAACCAGAGACAGGGCAGTGACTCAAAGCACTCAGGAGGGAATGAATGATTAATTCAGTTTATAGACAGAATAGCACTTTCTCTGTCTCATGTGCTTTTTGTATGTAATCTCCAGTGGTTCAGCTTCGGATGGATCTAATGAAAAAGGACTGGATGTTTTCCACCTTCTCTTCAGAGCATGCTGTACGATTTATCCACTGACAAAATGTGCTAATGAAATGTCACCTTGGACAGCTTGCTAAAGGATTGATGGGCTGCAAGTTTTGCACTTTATTTAACTTTTGCAGGAAAAATGAGTAAGTCCTCCAAACTCTGTATGATATAGAGATCCATTATGGTTTCCCACTCAGGAAGGAGTTGCTTCACTGGGATAGAAAAGGAGTCTGTGGCAAACAGGTGAGAATAACATAAAACAAATAATTACATAAAGAGCTGGGGTGTATGGCTTCATTGCACTCAAAGACATAAATTATAGTTGAGTGGCATAACTTCTTAAAACTTCTTTCTTCAGTATTACCTCTACCCTTTATGAAATAAGATCAGCCTCACAAATCTAGTCATTCTATTTAACTGATTGAAATATCATTAAAAAAACAAAAAGTGATTCCAGCCTTCTCCCTACACGCTAGCCTTTTACACCTTGGGGCTACATCCAATGGTTTCAAAATTCCATAAGATCAATGAATAATGAGTTATTATATGAATTTTACTATAACAATTTTAGCATGTGTGGTATTCTGACTTTTCCTGAGGAAAAAAACCAGCAAACCAACAATGAAACCAAAGCAAACAACCCAAACAAATAAACAACACAAAAAAACCCCACAAAACCAAAAAACATAAGAACACTACCTGAATGTTAAATGCTTATAATTGATACCTAAGGAGTCCCTTTATATTTTTTACCTTATACCCCTTACACTGCCTCTTTTCTTGGAAGTGTGTATAACTTGCCTAGCCAGAGACAAGATCCTCCGCCAGGTGTACGACTAGTGTGATACAATAAAGGAACTTCTACCTTCCCCATCCAGCCATACGAATATCCTTCCACTTAGGTCTTGGCTCCTGCTGTATAGTAAACTCTTTGGGTCAAGACTCAGATCCTTTCATTAGCAATGCAATCAATGTATTTTATGCCACTAAAAAATGTACTAATATTGGTATTCTATATTAATTACAATTCACAGATATTTGTACCAAACATTTTTCCAACACACAAGGGTTCACGTGTTCTTCAGAACTTTAGTCTTTCAAGGGGCAAACAGGACCAGCTCACAAAGCCAGAATCAGCCAGTTGTAAATTTGTTGTTTCCCTCCTGAAGCCAATTACTATTTATCCAGAATGCATGTGTCTTGTTCTCAGGATTATGCAAGCTGCCATATGCCTACCTCACTGTGACCCAACTCCAAAAGACACAAATTGAATCTAGCAAATTTTTCCACACGGAAGTGCTGCAGAGGAGCATGCCAACAGAATTCTGCCTTCAAACCATTCTTCACTCCAGCATCAACATCAGGGTTTTCCTCATCTCCAAATTCAGACAGCTTTGCTCTTATCCAAGCAGGAGTGATCTTCTGTGACTTTTCTCTTAACTTCTCTTTCTACTGAGCATTGTACCTCTTACACATAGAAAAAAGCAGAAGAAATAGTTCAAGGGCAAGCCAAAGAGTTTTGAGACCTTCATTACTTTCCCTGTCCCTCTCACTGTTTGCAGTCGGTTTCCTGCCTCACAGGAACATGCTGAAGGTTTAAGACTGTCAGATACCTGAAAACCACACTGAAAAAAGAATGTCCCTTACATCCACTATGGCTGGTAATGCTGTGCAAAGGAGGCTTCCTTACCTGGACAGAAAAAGCTTTAAATAAATGTTATGATAAGTATTATGCTAAGTTGTCCTTTTGTGTTTACTCAAGATTTTCAAAGCGAGCTAACAGAGAGACACTTTCTCAGGACAGTGACATACTGCATCCCTGCTTCTGGAAACCCAGCTGTTTCCAGACATTTTCCCACAAAGGCCTTAAGTCATGGCAGACAAAAGCTGAACATGCTATTTTGCAAATTCTTTTTCTAGAGAGAAATGTTCTACTTAGGACACACCAACTTTGTTCTTTAAAACAGTGGTTGCTCTACAGTATTTAGGGAAAGAAGTCTGACATTTCCTGTAGGAGTTTTCCTTTTGCTAGCATCAGAAATATTGTACTAAATATGTGACATTTTTCATACAGATACCACATCCCATAAGCACCATCTGTGAGGTAAAAAATTGAACTTCATCACAATTAGAAATAAAGCTTAAACAGCAGGAGGGACCATGGAATAAACAGCCCCACACAAAAGGTGTGTGCTCTGTGTTGGTCCATGCTCCTGCTGTTCCTGGGCCACTTCAACACCCACCTCTTCTACTCCTTAAATCTTTTACCATTTATGTATTGCCATTCAGATCCACAGTAAAAGCCACTGAACACAGGGGGGATCTTCTATACAGAAACACTTGGTTTTGTTATATTGTCTATAAAAAACAGTCTTTAAAAAAGGAACTAATGGAAACACTGAAATATGCGCTAACCACACAGTCTACATGTGTCCTCTCTCAGTCCTTTACCAGTCACTTAAGATTCATTCCTAATGAGGAAAGAGGATGCAAACATGAAACTTCACAGAGCAAACTACTTTCTTGCCTTGCTTCCCCTTGCTTCCCTTATGCCATGCAAACATATTCCCAGACACTCCAGAGCTTATTATTTTTAATTTATAATTGCATAAAAATACCATTATCATTAAAAATATATCCATATACTCAGTAAAGGGCTTTGAACAAAAGGTAATAGATTCCCTACCACAGCTGTAGCATGGCAACTGCTTATTACCCTAATCATAGTGGATTTGTTAATACAGTGAGTTTCCTAGCTGTCCATTTCTTGCCTCCTTTTGCTGCTGCTCTCATTATAGGCTCTCTGAGGCAGACACTAACCATAAGTCTCATGTGCACATGTCAAGACCAAGAGGAACCATGATTAGGTTCTCTTGGCACTATCACAACAAAAAAGTACAGTAGAGTAATACAAATAAGTTCAGGATTTCCAATTGCAAATTCTAACAGTTGGTTTGGAAATGAAACTCTATTTGCCTTTGATTTGCAAATTATGTGCCACAATCAGTTTTCCCACACCATCAACTGCATGTGCATGTGTGCATACCACTCAGCAGGATTTCCCTTAATATTTTGTGACTTATATATGTGTCAAAAGCAAACTAAACCTCTGACATGCTACCTGTTCTGCAAAGGCACGTTATATATATTTGCCTCTGTTTATCTGTACATGCACAACATGATGTCCTTGAATACAGTGGGGCAAAGAACACATTTCATGCAGCTCCATGAATCCAAAAAGAGTGAAAGCAACTTGGTTTATTGAACATATACTGCTATTGGCAATTGCTTTTAAAAAACAGAAGAAAAGAAAATCTGTGTTGAACTGTTCAGCTGGCTACCTGAAAGACGAAGGTGAGCATAAGAATAGCTCATCTTGTGCTGCTATGTCCATGGTACTGCAAAGCTTTTAGATGATAGTATTTTCTTACATATTACTAATGTATAAAGTCTTAGAATATTCATGTACAACTGGGTGAGTTAAGGACTAAATTAAAGAAGAGCATCTCCTCTGAAGGTTCTTGCATGACAAGTTAAATATAATCTTTAATTTTATTTTACAGCAATTTTTACAGCATTGTTTCTCTAATCTGTATTGTGGTTAAAAAAAAAGGATTAGAAGTAAAAAATATTGAAAAATATTCCTCAACAGTGTCTTATGTAATTCATGCAGTTATGCAGTCTCCATTCTACCACACATACAAGGAAAAGTTTAATAAATAATTCTGTAACTATAAACTATATCCAATGCAAATACACAGTACCAGGATTAGGGTTGCCCCAAGTACAGCTTTACTGTTACTGAAGTGAACCAAATTATGCTAGGCAGCAAAACAGAAATTAACCATATCAAAAGGAATTTGGAGTTCACATACTTTGAACACTGTTTGCAAATTATAAACTGTAGGAAATAATGTGTGTCATATCAACTTTGGGTTCATTCCTAACAATCCCTACTTATTCCTCTGCTGACAGAGAAAGCTATTAGGTGGCACGGGCTGCTTCAGCACACCCTTGTGCAGACTGCTGTGGAGCTCCTTCAGAAACTTAGTTGAAATGTTCATTGTCCTCCTCTAGGAGAGAAAAGAAGCCATAGAGAAACAAAAGCTCTCTCAGTCAAGGGCTGAACATTTCTCTGAACATGACACTTCTGACTTGTGTGGGGTAAAAACTCTTTTGATATCAGATTAATTTAGCTAACTGCAGTCAACTAGCTTCTTATTAACAGCACTGTCAAGATATAAAAAGTCTTCATTACTTCCCATGAAGACATTTAATGGAAGAAAAGTGAATAAATAACAAGTGTTGTTATGGACAACCTTTAGCAAGATAGTTTATTACCTTTGCAGAGAGAACTATTGTATTTCCAAGCCAATCATTCTACAGCATAACATAGTAAATGCTATGTTCAACATTAATGGAATAACAATAAGTTTACAATGACAAACACCCAGAATATTAAAATTCTAGAATTAAAATTGACTGTGCACCCTTAATTCACACCAGTGAACAAACACCTTTCAATTTTAACTGAACACATGCAGTTCCCAGTTTGAAGATTACATCCTTTTTTTCTCTTTCAAAGACCCTTTTACTTCACTGAGAAGTTGGTGCTCACTTACATAAACATTGATTCAGTATTTTTCTCCTTGATGTTTTGTTCATGCTTTACTTAGGGTCCAGTACTAAAATGCTATCCTATCACATAGTACAGCATACATACAATAATAAGATTTCTGTTACTGCACATAAGCATCCCATATTTATGTTTCATTTTTGTGAGAGAAGAAGAATCTGTAAAATTTAGTGTTGAAGTCTAGCGAGATGAGAGTCAAAGGTACCCATAAACTCTGACTGTCTGAGTCAAAACATCTATAACTTGGGGGTTTTTTGAGAATTCAATAGCATATAGCAGTTATATTTAAAAGATAGCTTGCATTGGTTTCCATTTTAGCTGCAAGCACTCAGCACTTCTGCAAATCAGATTTCAGAACTCCAGTCAGGTATTCAAAAAAATGAGACACACCAAATTATTTTGGTTTAATTTTGTGATCAGGATGGAATCCAATTTCTCAGTGTAGGTTTCAGTTGCCTTGACTATTGCTTATCCCCCTATTGCTCTTCCCTCATTCAGTTTGCATCTCTGCAATAACTAAAGAATTCTCCTAAAAGACCCAGTCCTTCCACATGAGTTAGAGCACATAAAGTTAGTCTAAGTTAATTTATTGGGACAATTCAGATGTATTAGAAATTACTTACATACACGTTCACAGAAATCAAAAACTTCTAGAGCCCTTCAGAGAGTAGGAAACGGAGGTAGGATAGGAGGCAGAAGTTTCATGTCAAGGAGGTAGGCACCACATGTTCACAATGAGCTTCTGGTTTTCCAACACGACATAAATTGAAGCGGTTCCAAAAGATTAAGCCTGTGCTACCGGTCTATTAATTTGAATGACATTCTTTATCTCCCCAAAGACCTGAGTTCCTAGATCTACCAAAAAAAAGCTTACTTGGACAGCAATTCAGCTACTTGTGCATAGATCCATGTTTAAGATTACCATAAAACAAACCCCACTGAAGCCCATGAGGACAATCAGATGGAAAAGTTGGGCAGATAGTACCCTTTTGCTAAGCAGAAATCTCTAATGAACAAACATATACGTGATCTTTCTCGGTTCATGCTTGTAGTGTTCAATAACAATTCAAGGTAATCAGGCATGTAATTATATTTGTATTTTGTATCTTTGCATTTCCTAAGGTTGTGTGGCTTAAAAGAATTTACAGCTTTGAAACAACAGTGCATATCTACAGATACTTTTCCACGTTTTCTGTTATAAATATATCTATCTGTATACATATGGAATAAACCCTGGTGTGGTAACATCTAGAGCCAGTTCTCAGAGTCATGAAAGATATAAATTACCTCATGTCCTGGGCTGCGCTGACTCCATATAAGACGCATACTACCTAACACACTCGCTCAGCACAAGCAGTTATCTGCTGCAGTAGTTCCTAAACAAGGAGCACAGTCAAGATGTGGGCATAGGAAATCTGAGAATGTGTATTTGTGATGGACATTCACGCAACAGATCTTAACCTGACACAGGGCAGAGATTTTACTCCTCCCAGACTTGACTCCTCCAGAGAGCCAGCAGCCATGTCTCCATTTGCAGATGTCTGGTGGGAATCCTGGATACAATGAAAATGTCTTCTTATCTTAAAACTAACATTTGGGTGGACTTCCAAGGGGAAAGCAAAAAAAAAAAAAAAAAAAAAAAAAAAAAAAAAAAAAAAAAAGTCAATGAATATAATTTCAGCCTGAACACTTACGCAGTGGAATACACAGACTTATAATGGGAATTATCAATAAACTTTAGCACTAAAATCCTAGCTGCACCTTCATACAGGAGGACCAATTTCTCTATAATAGCAAATCTGCTACTGGAACAGAAGATACTGACATTTCCTATGAGTACTCATATGCATTAAAAAATGCAGGTACAGAACTAGCTATGAAGTCTATGAATCAGTTCCTGCCTGCTTCTTACTCTCTCATTGATGTTTTTTCAGATAGTATCAGAGCCCTGCAAATTTGGTAAGAAGAAATCTGTCTTCAGTGTTGTAACTCAAAGGCACTGCAAATGAAGGCTTGAGTACAGGTGCTAAATTAGCAAGGTTTGTCATAATTACTTCATTTCAGTCTGTTCATGCTGGGTATTCTAATACCTAATACATATATTATCAAGCACACTCAACACGGCTCACCTTGGTGAATATTAATAGCATTATTAAAACACAATTACAAAACACCAGACATAGTTGGTAATAGCTTGTTTTATGGAATTTGTTCAAGGTCTTGAAATCATTTAGTAGGTAAGTTATCAATTTCAAGAGTCAAACACTGTTGAGCCTTACATATGCACCAGAGCTGATGAAAATTTTCCTCTCTGATGTTTTTTCATAGATGAAAATTATTTTATTATACTTTCAATCGTTGAGATTTTGTGAAAAACAACAATTCTTTTGCATTGAGAAGGGCATTCTTCTGGCATTTGCACACCAAAACTATTCAATATAAACCTCTTCAGACATTATCTTTGCATTGCCAGAGACAGACGAACACTATCAGCTTTTCATGTAAGCCAGTAACTTACAAAGGCAAACAAGGTAGAAAACTTTGTTACTGAATTGGGACCAGTATCTTACTCCCTACTCACGCCACCTTGTTCACTGATGCAATGAACCAGGACAGAATCAACTAGTAAATGACGTGCTTACAATTCATGTTAATGGCACTTCTGAACAGATTGATAACGAGTCTCTGACGCATTTACCAAAGTCCAGATCCTGAGAATATTACTCAAATTTTAAATCTTTACACTAGCAATCTCTTCTAAAGCCAAAATTCTGCTTATGTGGAATGTGCAAAAGCATGAACAAAAATTGCGAAGGAGTAAATACATGATTGCCACCAAGACTGTCAGAAAAAATCCCTGGAATTATTAGGGTTGTGTAACAGTTATTACTAAGAAACATAGCTCTTGTTTTTGCACAATGCTTGATCTTTCAGAATAAGACCACAAAATATCTTGTGGGGTGAAAAAACTGTGAACATGCTAGTAAAGAGTAACCTAAGCAAGTTCTTTGAGATAAGGATTTCACTGTATGTAGAAAGCTCTTTACAGTAGTATCTGACCTCACTCAAAGGATTCCCTTGAAGTGCTGTGTATAAACCATGGTAAGAAAAAGAGGCCTAAGCAGAAGTTTTTAGTTTGTTTAAATGTTGGTTACATTCAACCTAGTGTCAGAATAGAGACAGCAAGAAACTCAAATCAGCACGTATAACTGAGGAAACACTGCACAAACACTGCTTTAACAGATAATTCCATGTTTGAAATCGTAAGAGGAAAGGTTACCATTCAAGTGACCAGAATTGCATAAAGGAAAAGGCACCATAAAATAGAAAGCATGGCAGAATACAGTCTTAGCAACAGAGGCATGAGCTATACAGAGCTATTACTCTCAGGACTCTCAGAACAGCGGAGGAAAATGCATTTCAAATACTAACAGAGGGAGGCTGGCAACCTGTGGGTAAAAACAGCGCACCAACACAGTCTAAAAATGTTACACCATAGTCCCACATGAATTCAGGCTTAAGATTTAGTCTCTGTGGTGAGACTTCTGGGGAAATGTACAACTAGAAGGAACATACAACATCAATACACCCAATTCCCAACTTTTACAAGTGCCTGTGTCAGCTAATACATATCACAAGATTATCAAGCTTTAGCTGAAACTCTACAGGATTTTCATCCTGCTTATTTTTGTGTTCTTCTTAAGATTCTAATCATCTTTTCAATAGATAATTTTGGAAATAAACAGCTCTGGAACATGAACTATTGGCCATTAAAGGTGGGAGAAAAAGGCTAATCTTTTTCAGGATCCCAGTAAGAATTAGGATGAGTTACTGAGATGTTGTTCAAAAGGTTCAGAAGCTGTATGGGCACAGTGCAGGAGAGTGTCTTCTGTAGAAGAAACTATGAGGATGCTAACCATGTCACTGGGGAGCAAAAGAATTACAAGCATGCACAGAAATGACAGAAAAGTCCAGGGAGTGAGAAAATGAGAATCATAAGTGTGTGGAAGAAATAGCGTAAGTATAAACCAGCTAATAGTGTCCGTGAGACTAGGTTAAAGGTGCTTGTTCTAGGATACAAGTAGGAAAACTTTAGAAAGCTTTAATATTTTGCAGTTCAGATCAAGCACGTAAACTTAGTTTGGAAGCCTGTGTTGAGAAAGGGGCCTTAGCTCTCCAGAGACTCAATTCTGCCATTCCTACTTTCAGTATGGAAGAAATGAGACAAACAACCTCTTTTCATGTAGTCTTCACCCTTTCTTTCATGCTAGCAGCCAAGAGACTAAAATGCAAACGAGGGGTGTTTGATGTACTCCCCTGGGCTGTTTCAAGCCACCTCCTGCAAATAGCTTCCACAAAACAGCTATAATCCCTGTTTTCAGCTAAATATCAGAGACCAAGGAACAAAGCCTCAGCCATCCCAACTCTGATTTTTACGAGTCTTCTCACTCATTACAGTGAAAGCTGGACTCTACCAAGGTCACCAGGAAGGACATAGTGAAATTTAGTGTGTGGACAGGTGAAAACAAAGTTCCTGTCTACCTTTCTATTCCTATGCTGGCTTTTTTTCTGTTCGTGCTACAGATTATTTTTTTTTTATGTATTTCACAATCTCTCAGAGTTTTGTGTTCTGCTGTCATTGAGCCACAAAATTTACACTCGTTTTGGCACTGGCTTGGGTGACCTTTTCAAGTTACCATGTGAAAGAAGTCAACTTCAGCAAAGGTGCACTCTTTCCAATTAAAATTCCTTAATTAAATGCTAAGGTAAAAAGTTTGTTCTTTTACAACTAAGTTACTGGTCCATTTTTTGTACAGGTGAGATTCGTGTATTTTGAAGTGATAACTGAAAAAAGTACATGTTGTAAAGACCTGGTAAAGCATCCATTCAAAAGAAAGCAAAGTATGGGTTTTCACCAAAGCCAGAAGAACTTCGTCACTGATTTCAATGTGAAAAGCAGCAAATTCTTTACCTTAAATACACTGAGAGTTCCCTGAGGGAAAACTTATTTTACAGGAGCAATACCTTGAAACCAGGGATTCTTGGCAAAGTTGAGAACACGGGGAAAAAAAGTCAAATTTTCAAAGCAAAGCTTCTGTAAAGCAATTTTACTGCCTACTCTCAGATCTTGTAAAACACAAATATATCAGAAGCCTGAGTAAAAACGCACAGTTATAGCAGAATGCAGTATGCAGCCATTTCTACATGCATATATAAATTTTTGCATCACTGCAATTTCCTATAGCAAAATGGAACCTCTGCAAAGATCAGTGTTTACACACTTTTCATGACCACCAGAAAAGCTTCTGCAAATACATACTGAGGGCAGAAACTACATCGCCACACAATCAGTCATTTAGATCATGTATAGAAATCAAGTATTACAAGTCACACTGGGTACACAGGGAAGGCAGGGGTGCAGAAAAATATTGTTTAAACTAAATACCCTCCTAGTTCTAGCTAAAACATAAGAAAAAAATAATAGCAAAAAAAAAGCTGAAAAGCTGGGAAGGGCAGAGAAGAGGAACTGTGGGTCATCCTTTAGAATACTGCTCTAGAAAAAGGTGAACATAGTATTTGATGTTATGTGGTCTACAGAGTAAGGACTTCAAACACAGCATCCTGTTCATTATTATTAGTCAATTAAGGCTAACATGGTCCAGAGAACAGGGACTTCAAGCAACACAGCGTCCCATATAGCATTGGTTAATAAATGCTAACATAATGCTAACATAAAGGCTAACTTGTTAAATCAAGATATCCCACATCATAATCACACACTTTTGCTATTTTTCTCTTTTTCACAGAACAATTCTTTTTGTTTTCAGCTTCAGATTTTATTTGGCTAATGTAAATTGTAATGTAAATATTAAAGGGCTTTTGGCAGCTTTAATTTGCACATTTCCCTCTGTGCTTTGTTCTATCTGTTTTCCCCATGCAAGCTTTCTCCCTGAGCTTCACGTGGTCTGTTTGGCAGACATTGTGTACTGCAGGTCTCCTGGGGCAATGCTGAGGTTCCTACGCTGCATGGTGGCTCTTCTGTTATAGCCTCCATTTTCTCAATCTCTAAACACTGTAACACACAAAATAAAATCCTGTTTTGTGAAAATAAAACCTGTGGTGAGTTCAGACATAACTCTACCATCTAGGACAAGCTATCTGCTTACGTGCCAGAAGGCAAGAGGTTCCCTGAGTTCAAAAGGAAGGAGACAAAGCCAAAGCTGACTACTTCTGTGCAGTCAGAAGATGAGTAAAGGGTATGTTCTGGAGGAGTGCTTTAGAAGAAGTCAGTTTTGGTTAAAGGACCTCAGTGTTCGTAGTTTTCTCTCTACAGTACTTTAGGGCCTGTTCCAGCATACAAAAAGTCAATGGGACCCCTTTTATTTATTTCAGTGGCTATGAAGGCTATATTTAAGCCCTTAAGATGATACACAAAAGCTCTTAAGGACACCTTCAAAAAATGGGACATTAAGTAGAGATCGGTATTTCTTCCAGACATAATGACACTGCACATTTGTAGGTACTTTTGGAGGCATTTGTCACTTTAAACAAGGCTCTGTAAAAGGTATGCTTTTACTCTTTGATTTTTCCCTTCCACAGCAAGACAAAGCATGTGTCACTTTATTTAATAAAAATTAATTTTGCCGACATTCCCCCTCATGACTTCTTGCTGAGAGATGCACATCATTTCTGATTAGGCATCATACAGATGGTCTAAGCAGTTTAACTCCATGTCAGAGGCTTTGAGGAGACAAAAAAATCTCACTCTACTTTTTATCTTTGTTGGACAGCTATAAAGAAGTACAATGTTTAAACATTAAGAGATTGCTTAAATTTTCAACATGATTTTTTTCTTTTTAATGTTGAAACACTGTTACAGAATGTGGAAACTCATTTACAGTCTGTGATGGACCCTATTAGTGGCATCAATGTCATGTCTCAGTGAGATGGCCTTCACAACTTGGCAGCATATAAATGACAATTGTGATTATCACAGAGTACGCACAGGCACTTCAGTTTCTATTCTACAGAATGAAATTTCTTTGCATACTCTTACCTGCCCTGTGAATTGTTATTGTTTAACCAAGAGTTGTGGTGATGACGACTTTCCTTTGCAGAAGATTAGATCAACCTCATCCTAAGAAGATAAGTTAAAAGGCATCACTTGCTAGGTACTTCTCAGCTGACACAAGGACCTGTGCTTTTAACATGACGAAACAGACACTGAATTGAATTTAAACACTAATGAAAACGACTGTAAAAATGACAATGAAGGAATCCAAACACTTTGCATACATTTCACATTTATTTAAATATACCTCTGCTGTTGGCAGTAGGATCTAGCTCCTCCACAGGTAGACCACCAACAGCTTCACAAAGGAGGTTAAAATGCATAACAAGTTCTAGGTGTTGAAACTCATGCAGTGAAAAGTGAAAGGACTTGTTCAGCCTCGTCTCGTAAGCCAGTGGCAGAAAGAAAAGATTTTGAGTTTCAGGCGGCTGCTGTGTTAAAGAACGAGTCCCTCTGCTACATTTTTCATCACGGCAGAAGTTGTCGGCCAGCTGTATCAATCCTCTTAATCAGGCACCACTCCACAAATTAAAATTAGGAACCCAGATTCAAAATGTCTTTTGTCTTAGAACAGTAAGATTAATCCTGCTGCAAAAACTTGCTCGGACGACAGATTAACCAGATGAGAGTCCGTCCCACTCTGCTAAAGCAGCAACATGTCTCTGCAGGTTCGAGCCCTTGGGAGGTCAGACCCAGTTCCCTGCTTTGTCAGATCGGGCAAGGTGCAAAGTCTCGCTTTAACCTCTACCTGTGAAACGGAAATAAAATCAGTGTCTTGCTTCGAAAAGGTATTGTGAAGACAAGCCTGTTGAATGCTGTAAGGCACACGAATACTATGGCAATGAGGAATATAGAAACAGGTGTTAGTGTGTGCACATGCATTCACAGCTGCTCTAGATAATCCCAGCGATAGCTTTGTAATAGTAAAGACCTCCCTTCTTATTTGCCAGGCTGCTCCCCAAGTGCAAACTGCTCCCTGTCATTTTTAAAGAAACATGCAGAAGTACTCCAAGTGGCAGAGCTTGAATGACACCAAGTTCATAAAACTATGTTGCAAACCACTGATAATATTTTAAATAAAGTGGGGGTATAAGAAGATGGAATTTGGTCTGCTCATATGTATATGTATGTATTTGTGTGTATGAAAGAGAGAGAGGTTGAAGAAGAAAGAACACCTTTCTCCATATCCATTCTACATTTAAGTGGAAAAAAAAAGTCTTTGACAAAATAATATCTTCAAAAACAGCACAGCAGGAGAAGTGAGGAAATTCATCCCAGTTGTGTCATTCCCTTTGCAGCCTGTGGCCTTCTCCAGAAAAGAATATTTTTCTTATGACCTTTATATGATTTTCTGGTTTTATGTTATTAATATTTTTAATTCATGAAGACAAAAAAAAAAGAAGATATTTTAAATTATTATTCTTTCTATCATTATGACAATTTTTTTTTACCAAAGAGTTCAACAATAATTTTATTTGTTACAGAGTTCTTTTGCTTAAGCACATGCAATTTATTATTGATGGGAAATCACTTGACAAAAAAAAAATTATCAAAACATTACAACAGTAACCACTGCATCATATAAACTATAGCACACCCATGTATGCATTGAATTTCCTCTAACTGTGACCTTTACTGTGCTACTTGCTTCTGCAGGAAAAACATTTGAATAAAACACATGATTTGTATGATTGTTTAACATAGTAATGAGCTGAGGGGATTAAACAGTATAATGAACTGTATGGCATAATAGATGTGTTCCTTGGTTGCCTGATAACAATTTCTCACCATGAACTGAATTAAGGTCATGTAGGAGTGATAAATTTCATGAACCAGCAACACAAAACTGTAGAGAAATGAGTCCATGTGGTCTCATTCCAGCCTCTGATGGCTGAATCAGTCCACACTAGATGGCTAACCAACATGTGCACAGCATTCTGTAAAAGATGATTCTCCAGTCTTTTTGTGTAAGAGGTGTATCAAGTCACTCTGAAAACAATTACAGAAGACAAACTGTTGTACCAGCTGTTCCATGAATAGATCATCGATGTGTTGGCAGAGAATACTGGATTAGTCTTGTTTTTTTTAATTCAATCATAGTGTTGTCTTGCTATTAATTTCCCTAGTCTAGTGCATATATTAAGATGATGAATAAACCTGCAAGTAAGTCTCTGCATTACAACATTAGAATGAAATACTCAGATCACATTCTTACAGCAAGGAAAAGAAAACAAAAAGGAAAAAGTGTTCTTCACGCTTAACATAACTGGTCTTTATTCATTGGCTCTATCAGCTGCAGTCACAGGCCATGTTATGCAGGTAAGCAGTATTAACATATTGTAATTGTGTCAGCGCTTCTGATTTTACAGTTCCCCAGCCTCAGCTGACACCTTTGCCTTGGAGAACTGAAACTGGCCAGATCATCATTCAAATTGAAACAGGAAAAAAAGGGTTTTAAGACCATCTTTCATCCTTGTTAACAGCTCCTTGAACTGACAATAAAGTATTGTGTGGCTTTTCCTCCGACATTTTGGCCTTTTCCTCTGCTCACATTGTCTAATTTTCAAAATCTTGTTATTTTGTAGTAATTCTTTATATACGAATTACTTTTAGTGGTCATATTTGGAAACTCCTAGTCTCATTTATTTATAATGTTTTTAGAAGACCTAGAAATCATTGCTTTTTATTCTTATTTAACATCATTAGCTTACAGAGGAGTCTCGAAGAGTTTTTGACATCAGGCAACTACATTCCTGACTAATTTGGAAGATTTGTTACAAAAAGATGTGGTTTGAAATGGATTCATACATATTCATATATGCAGGAGAAGGAATAAGTCAAGGATATTAAATTCTATGCTCAGTTGCACAGATATTTTGTATGCACATGTACCATATTGTACGTTGGCCCATTCATACCATTTCCATTACTGACAGAAAGTTGCGCTGCCAGATTCAGGGCAAGATATGCCTTTTCGTCTGTGCATTACACCAAACAAATACACTAGTTTCCCAGCTTATTTGGAACAGAGAGTGGTATTCTGATTTGCAAAAGGGTCTAACAGAATTAGGTAACCTGAAACCAGTTATTCGTAAATCAGATGGCATAGACTCATTCCTAAATTCCTAGACAATGTTTTTTTAACACTGAAAATTGTCTGTTAAATCATATTTGCTGTTAGTAGAGGTATATGTTACCAAGAATAAAATATTTTTTCTTAATATTCCTTAAGATATACTGAAGCTTCAATGTAATGCATAAATGATTTGAAGACAAACACATTCAAATGACCCAGGAGAATTTCTTTCAGGTCAACATTTGACACGGATCTGAATAGAGTGTACAATGTTGTTGGTTCCCTTAGGTAGACCAATTACTAGAATATATACCACTGATCTTTTCAATTATTTCCTCTAGTAGAAAAAAATACTTCTCCATAATTAAAAAATACATTCTAAATGTTAAGCTGTACATTTAAAAGTCAAAACTTACTGTAGAAACTATTTAGTCATATGAAGTTTTACCGTTCCCTCAAGAATGACTTGTGACAACTATGTGGGGCTATTTTTCCAGCTCACCAATGCTGATTTTTTTTTATTCTTCTACTGAAATGTTTCCTGCTTATCTATCAGAATATGGATTAGCATACTCATTTCTCAGGTTTTCATTATGGTAAACATTCTCCAGGTTTATGCTTTCAACTCAACCAGATTGTTTGCACTTCCCACAAATCTACAATGGCCTATACGCAGCTGTGCAAGTCTACTGCTTGGTGTAATCAGATCTTCAAGGAAACTCAAGAAGAAAGAACTTCAGCTCATGCAGCAAGGTGACACAGAAGTCATGGGTACCATATGTAGTAGACAAAAATTTGATGCAGACCTTTCCAGATCAGCCCAACACAGGATGCCTTTTAAAATAGGATAAACACAGGTTTCCACATTTAAACAAGAATAACCTGCTACACAAATAGAGATGGGAGAACAAGCCTCTAGGTAACAAGTTTTCAGAAAAGAATCTAAAAGTTATCCTGCATCACAAATGTACTAGCAACCGAAAATGTTTTGATATCATAAAAAAAGCAATAATCAATGTGGACCACATAAACTGGCATATAGATTGTAATGGAAATAGCATACTCTTACAGTTTCCTGAGCTATTGGGAAATCCATTTGGAAGACTTCAACTGTTATATCAAATTTTGGGCACAGAATTACGAAATTCCTGAGGAAAGAAAGTGTGTAAGTCTAGAAGACAGGAACTTTGAGACTATTTAAAAATGTACCAGATGAAGGGAAAACAGGATTGTAACTTTCAAGTATATATAAGGTAGCTGCATAAAAAATAGGGAGCAGCAATCTGCTCTCCACATTGAGAGAGCAGAAAGTAAGAAGATCCAACAAGATCCTAGTCATGTCTAGACAACTACAATTTATGGGGCTAGATGGGTCACCAGTAACACAAGAATCTATACATTTAGCTCCCTTGCAGAAATTGAACTTATCCCCTGAGGCCAGATTTCTGAAAAAAAGCTAATATTACAACCTGAACTTTCTAAAAAACTGATCCCAGATTTAGGAAAACCATATACATTACACAGTCAGCACCCTGTTATTGTATAGAGGTAGCCCCACAGGTCTCCTTTCAACACTAAAGAATTATATTCTCTCCCCAAAATGCAACCTTTCCCAAAAAACACTGAGTTCAAACAAAAAAAAAAAAAGGATAAAAAAGAGGGTTATTTTCACGTTTGTTAGAATTTCGAGCTATTCTTTTCTGTTGTATTCACTGTATTGCCATTTTTTAAGTGCACCCGTTCACTTGCATAGTAATTTCAAAGTTTAACAAATAACATTAATGGCTGAAACGGGTACACTCCATTTAAATTACTGACAGTACTACATTACACATTTTTAACTGCAATTTAAAAGTGAAAACTTTTCAATCCTAATGTGCCATATAGATTCCCAAAGCTCAGCAATATTTGTGTTTTAAGAAGGTAAAACCTCTTCCCCAGTCCATTGTGAAAGCTCTGCTCTTTAGTGACTTCCAAAACCCTATTCATAAATACTGATTAAGCACTATTTCACCATAGGCTGCAGCATTACTAGCACAGCTCCCTAGCCAGGTCCGAATTGGAAATGTTAGTATAGTAAATCAGGCCAAATGTCCTGGTAATTCTATGTGTGAAAGATCATCTTTAAAAAATAGACGTTAACCAGGGACTCAGCTCATTTTATTTTTACTTTGTAAGTGTCAAATGCCAGGGACTGATTTAAGGCAGAAAAGCTATGGGCAAGGAGTGCATAATGTGATTGCACCATTTAAAGGGAAAAAAGCTTGAAGGCACAGACCGTTTGCAGTGTGGCTGGCTGACAAACAGCAAAGGGAGTGGATCCAAGAGACAATTTATTCTGCTAAATAAAGGGACACACATGTTATCTGCCACCTTCTTGAAAGTGCCACAAATTAACCGCTTTTACAGCTTGTTAGGAAAAGCTTATGTATGCCTGCAGGTTTCTTCAGCTGCTCTTTGGACCAGTGCCTCATAACACCCTGTTAAACATAAAATGTATTAAACGCATTAGGACTTTTGTTTTAATTGTAGAATGGTTACAGAAGCAGTGTAGAAATCAGGGAACCCATTAGCCACCAGTCATACTTTATTCATACTTCTTATAATCACTAAATACATAATTAACAGTTCCACCCATTTTGTTCTTAAACTTAGTATTTCATAAGGAAAAAAAACCCCATGTTTTCACCCAGGGTATTTGGGAGCAATCACACTGTCAGAGCCATTTCCCTGCCTCTGTGATAACCTTGCCTGAGACAAGCTCTTTGACCTCTCTCACTTGCTTAACGTATGAAGGATTCTCAAATGTTTGGTCATGCTGGAGTCTACAGTGCCCTTAGAGGCTACTGGAGGGAGGATGACCTCACTTTGCAATAGCTCTCTTTTCAGCCAGAGATGTGCAGGTAAGGTATGAATTAATTACTGCACACTTTTCCTTTCTGATAAGCTTTTCTTAAAAAATGGCACTTCCAGAAATGACACCACAGCTGCTGGTAAACAGCAATTCCAACATTGTTTCCAGGAATGTCAATTAGACCTGCAATAAACACAATATGAACCTAGAGATTTCATTATTATTTCACTTGGAGATTTATATCACCCAATACTACTTTTCCCTCCATGAGTCCAGGAATCTATCCTGCATTAGTAGTGGGAAAATAATGCAAGTCTTCAGTGTGGCTGAGTGTACTTTTCTACTCTTGGGCTTCATAAAAATTGTCTACTATGTTTGAAAACATTATTCCTAATGCATGAGAATTTGACAGGTGAGTTAGTGTTGACTGACTGCCCTCACAGCTCTCGTTTGGCCAAACCCATCTCTGACGGAAAGGGGTGAAGCTTGGAGAAGATAATTTGCCTGTACCTCACGATGCTCAAGTTCCCAGGCTCTGCTGTAGGTCTTACGAAATTTCTTGAAGGTAATTGACAGAGTCTTTGCTACATTAGGAATTGCACTAAAGAAGAAAACTCCCTGTTCTAATGGAAGCCATACCCATGTGTCATCCCGAATGACAGCCTTTGGCCTTTGGAGTACTACAACTACTTGCTTCCCACATCAAGTCACTTCAGTAATAATAATAGGCCTGACAGAGCTATGGATGTCCATGAAGTGAGCATGGGAACATTGATGCCAGACCTGTGACCAACATGCCTAACACTAAAAATAGCACAAAGGAAAACTGCTTTGCCAAAGTTTTGTTCTTAGCTTGACGAAGAGATTGCTTTTGCAACCCTGTGGTGTCTTCAACACCCTGACAGGTCTCTTGTTACAACTCTCCAGAGAAACGGAGGAGGAAAGCAGCCTTCAAGAGAATCAAGAAATCAGCCTGGTGTGGTAAAAGATCACTAAACATTACCAACCATGACAGATTGTTCGATTTCTTTGCAGGAGTTTCACAGCACTGCACTGTGCATGGAACCGAATACATTGCATTTTACTACACTGAAACTTTAAGGATTTGCTGTGTAGAATGTAGAAATTTCTACATGGTAGTAACCAGAGAACCATTGTCTTTTTTACAGAAAACACATTTTCCCCTATGAATTCTCTACATTCCCGACATCAGGAGCCTCAGTTTATGAGAATAAGGCTTGTTCCCTTTCTGAATCATGCAAAAGCCAAAACGACTTTTTTGGCTCTAAATATGACATTTTTTGTTTTATCATGTGAACTTCTGTGATGTCATGACAAAACTAGTCACATGGCACTTTGACTGGAAGAAAACGAAAACAGAGATTATTTTTTTGCTGACAACTCCAATTATTCAAATTAACTCAGTTCAATTATGTTAGTTTTATTCATGAGTCAAAATAGACTGTGATAATCCAGACAGGAGAAATCCTCCTTCTTCCTTAAAGATCTTCTATTCAGTGCCCATATCATAGTATATAACCCCAGTGCTTTAGTTTATACTACCTCTCTTTTCAAGCAGAATCGTCTCTGTACCTGATATGTATAGGTGGAGGTTTCATATAAATCAGGAAAGCAGACAGGGGTGAGGATGGGTAAAATTAACTAATATTAGGAAAGAACCGAAATGCTTTATCTCAGTTTACCAGTGTATAGCTCAAAATACGTGTCTTACCACTGGAGTTATTAGTCAGCAACTTGCTATTTTTGCACCATCTTGGGTCATCTCAGCTAAAAGATACGATAACTTAGCGATTTTAAGACAACATTGCAATGCTACAAAATAAACACCACTACAAAGCAATAGTCAGAACACAAGAGGTATCATATATAACCAGAATAAGTTGACTAATCCCTGGTCTTTCACAAGAAATATCATTCTTGTCTTCTTTCTGCCTATGGAGGAACACAGACTGATTAGTGACTTAGGCACCAGTCACAGCTGGATCTCTGTTTCTTCTGATTTCTAGTGACAACACTAGCTAAGGAGACCTTATTCTTGGTTATAAGTATCTAAAGGGTGGGTTGAAGACAGATGGAGCCAGACTCTTTTCAGTGGTTCCCAGTGACAGGATGAGGGGCAACAGGCAGAAGCTGGAACCTGGGAAGTTCCATTCAAACCTAAGAAAAAACTTCTTTACGGTGAGGGTGCCAGAGCACTGGAACAGGCTGCCCAGGGAGGTTGTGGAGTCCCCTTGTCTGGAGATTTTCAAGACCCGGCTGGATGCAGTCCTGAGTAATGTGCTCTAGGCATTCCTGTGTCAGCAGGGTAGTTGGACTAGATGATCTCTGGAGGTCCCTTCCAACTCTGAAAATTCCGTGATTCCATGATTCCGTTATTTGCACCGTAACATAATGATCTTCTACAAAAATTTTTTTTTAATACAATTTCTTCCCAGGCTTGATAATAAAGGATAAATTCCTGTATGCTTGATAACATTTAAAATTTCAAAGGACAGACAGTAACAGCCTTGGCATTGCTTTTGCTGGCATTTGGGTAAATTGACTGTGTAATGAGTCCTTGGTTGTCCTTAACCAAAACTTTGTTGGACAGGTTCATTTACAATGCTCAAACAGAATGACCTTCCAATCTGGCTTAGAGGCCCCTAGATTGCTGTAAATGTGACCTGACATTTCCTTATGGGTGAAATATTAGATTATAGCAAGGAATACAAAAACATAATTTTATTTCAGAGTGTAAGTGAAAGTGATGGTCAAACAGATTAAGATGTAAAATTCCTTTGTAAAATTAAATTATTTATAATCTGATGCATATCCCTTGTTTTATCTGTCATATAATACAATTATTTTATACAGCATAGTAGCTATATTATTTGTGCTGCTGACAAAACAAAAATAGTAGCATTGCCAAGGGGGGTCAAGAGCTTTGGAGGGAAGTTATTCTGACTTTTAAGGTTTTATCTTTAAAATAAGAACACTTGCAATTTTTTCTGGGGTTTGGCCATTAATCTGATTTCTTTTTCACCTATAAGATTAGTCAGAACCATCAACTTTTTAGCAGTCTTTTTACAAGATCAATGTTTGAAATGACAAGATGTTTTCATATTTTCCACAGTTTATCAGCAGTTTTACCTCAGTCTCTGTTTGCAATTTTGTGCCCACAATCAATTGGATGTCCCAGAGAAATTAGGTGCTATTGTTTAGAAGTCTAGACATTTCATAACCAACTCTCATTCAATGATCAAATACCTAAATGTCATCAATTCAAGTCAGTGAAACTGCAGGATCAAAATCAGAAGTAGCAGCTAAAATTTGATCCAAGGTCTTTGATAAACTTTTAAAATTCTTTGTTTTTTCTATGTAACTCTCAGGAGTCTTACTGTATTAAAATTTATAGATAATTTCTTCAACTGATCAATTCTCCTGCAAAGTACTACTGGTTAGACCAAACACTTGAAAGGCATGGTGGTCTTATAACAATTCACCAAAACGAAAAATATTTACAATGGAAACTTTCAGTTTCTACCTTAAGTTATATAGTGCTGTTTCTTTTTTCCACTTTGTCTTTGTGATGTTTGAACTTGTGCAAAGCTCCTTTATAAGAAAGCTGAAGCAAAAAGAAGTTAATTAGCTGGAAATACTATGAATTTCCAGAAACTTGCAGTTTATTCTGCCAATTCAATACCAAGACAGGGAGAAGTCTGAAGACATCATTGTGCTTAATGGCTGTGACGTGTTCTTCTTTTAATGAAAGTAATGCACACACAGAAACAACAAAAAAACCCAAGAACAAGAAACCTCAAATCCTGGCAATGTTGTGAAATGAGCCACTAAGAACAGGCCATCTTTTGTCAGCCCAGCAGTGCTTAGTAATTGAGTACACTACTCAAAAAGCATTTCTGCAATCCCAACCATAAGCTCAAGCAACAAAAGGAAAACAAAAATTTCTCTCCTTTTCATCCCAGAGTATTTTGACCTTAAAATTATTTGGTATCATGGAGCACCTCTCATGTTGTCATTCTGGCCCAGAGATTGCCTTTTCTCTATGCTGTTTTAATGAAATGGGCAAATAACTTCCAGTATCAAACACTGAAAAAAAAATTCTGGCCAATGTAATGGTTTGTTTAATCTCAGCTAAGCACATAAAATTCTGTATTCTTATCTAAACTGTTATCTCTGTATTTGAGCAACACTTCTGTCATGACCTTGGAGGTCACTCTACACATTTCACCTTCGTGTAATATTTTTCTAAAGAAAAATTTTGGTTTGCAGTGGTGCCACTAGTTTCATGACCTCCTAACCTAAATCCATTATTTTCTTAAGATTGTATTTAATAAAATATCAAGGGTGGCAGATTTTCTTAGTAGGGGATTCAAAATTTCAAAATCCATTAAAAGATGTTGCTGTCTGTATCATGAACAACTGACGTTTCTCTCACTCCCCAGTTCATATTGCTGTGCCATGAGACTGGATGTTCCTGCATGACACCAAACACCAAGTCACAAAAGCTCTGCATTTTATAGGCGTTGCTCAGCAAAGCTTGCCATAGCGTACTAGAGATTCCCAAGGCCAGCTGTGAAGCGTACTGTTACAAGCAAAATACCCAAGGACCATTTGAGAAACGGGAAATGGTATAATTTATCAGCATCGCTCAGACCCTTAGACATTTGAGATGAGGTCCTTAGTCTACCTAAACAACTTAATACTGTTGTAGGTTACCTGCGTACATAAAACATGTTTGTGAGGTCACAGAACACTAAACATTTTTCTCGTCTTTTATTCTGGTCATAAAACACTGTCTGTATGTGCCTTCGATGTCAAGTTGCTTGGAAAGGTGAAGGCAACAGCCAATAATATGTATCCTTCACTTCTTGCTCCACAAAAAAATGACCATGCACAGAAATAGTGCTGAAGTTTCTAGGAGCAGTGAGACATTGTTATTTGCTAGTCAACAATCTCTGCATCTCAGGGAATGTGTTTCACAGAGCTGTCTGCCACCTTGGGTTCAGACTTTACATTCCTTCTCTTGATATCAGACCTCATTTTCTGTGTAGCATTAAACTGACCACAGTTAGCACGAGTATGATTTTGGGAAGAGCTTTAGGGATATTAAGTACACAAAAATCATTCAGTTGCTTAGAGGAACTTTTCGTAAGCAAATATGCATCATATACCTCTCAAGTAACAGCATTTACCTGTATGTACACATAGAGGGTTTCTCAATCACTTTGCAATATCCCAAAACACAGGCTCTTTTTTTACAGAAAATCACATCAAAGCTATACAAAAAAAGAAAATAAAGAGCAAACATTCTCTTGGTGCCTTTAAGAACCTTAAAAAACAAACAAACAAACAAACATGCAAACAAAAAAAACCCCAAACCCAGAAACTGCTTCTATCGCAACTCTATTGTATTCCAGTATGTTCTTCCCACAGCAGAGATTTGGCCACATGGAAAAGAAAGGGGAAAAAAATCCTTAACTACCATTACAATATTTGCAAATGAATAGGACGTCTTAGTCACTTATAACACATCTTAATTACACTTTTAAAGAGAACCTGAATTAGTTGGAAGCAACTTAATTAAAACTGTTTTTTATAGCGAACAGAAATGCAGGAAGTGCATATCCTGCAGCACATCTATCACATTACCCTATCGCCATTTCAATAACATTCAAAGACAGCACAAGGCCAGCAAATTAATAAGGCACTAGAATGTTTAAGGAGTGCTGGTAGAATGTAGAGACACTCTGGATGAGTGTTGTTTTTCCTTCCTCCCCTTTTCATCCATCTTGCAGGAGATTGTAGACAATTTCCAGTTACACTGGTCACGTTTTTCATGCAGATGGCTGTTTGGTTTCTTTATTACAATAGATAACCCGCTTCGGGAGGATAATTACTATTGAAATGAGAAAAAAATATTGTAGCAAAGCATGTTCATCTTCAGCAGATATATATGTACACTGCAGTTTTGGAAGCACACACACAATCCCTTTTGAAGATTGTTGTTCCTGCTGGAGACACAACCAGATATCTTATGAATCAAATCCTCAGCCACTGCACTTTTAAAAATTAAATCCAGCACTGATTTCAGCTCACTCAGTGAAAAAAGCACAACAACATGTAAACATTCATGCTATGCTTTAACTGTTGTTATGCCACCTCTGCGACAAGTGACAATTGCAGAAGCGACCCAAGGCACAAGCCACTGTCACTGTCCCCACTCATTCAGTACCAGCAGGGCAAGAGATCCCATCAAAACACCCAAGCAACCCAAACTTCGTCAGAGGCGTGATGCCTAAATTATGCTAAGCCACTGCTAGGTAACAGTAGAAAAGCAGTAATCACCCCTGTGCTTAGCTTGGGATAAAAGAGTGCACAGAAGTGGTTACCACAGAACAGGGGATAGGCTGTAACACACCAGTTCATGCTGCACAAATGCACTTGGTTTTTTACAGCCCCAATGAAAATGAGAACCAGGAGGTTCTGGGATTTCCATGTGTGGTTTTTCCACATACGTAGATGGAACTATTTGTAATGTGTTATCTGATACTGGTTGGAGTTCTGCTGTGAGGATTCAGTGCTTTAGCACAACTTTATTTGGTGTGATGGAACATCGTGTATGTAGATTTTTGGTTTAACTTTCTATTTTTAAAAATCTTTTTGAAACTTTGCTGTTGAAACTATTAACATAAACCTCTCTATTCTCTCAAAAATACCCCATTTCAATGATATAATGCATAAAGCTTCAAAGGTTTTTATATATGACTGTAATCAGTCTAAGTAATAACATTACACACAATTTTCCGTTCTGATTGAAATTATCACAAAAGAGAAAAATGGTTTTAGTATTAAAAGCATGGGTCAGCTCCCTGTTTTAGTGTAGACTGTCATTTATAAAGGCTAAATAGTCATTAGCACAGTGACAGAGCAATAATTAAATTAGATTGCCTTCTCACAGTATGACAAAAAAAGGCATAGCATCATTTTTACTTCCTCTCTTTACATTAGCAAAGGTTATTTTCTACTTATTTTCTTGGTTTTCTCTTTACATTAGGTCAGCAGACCCACAGATATAAAACAAAGCCAGGACAGTTCATTAACATTTGCTGATTGAAGAAACAGTTATAATAAAATGCATGGTGAATAGCCAATATGATTCTGCAGAATTTGGACCTTCTGGGTATCCCTTAATTCAGCAATTAAGAATTCCTGTTAAGATATGTGAAATTATAATTTAATAATTATAGTGGTAAACACAATTTATTTAAAATATAAATGAAATTATTTTGATCCAAAGAATTTTATAAAGGGGAAGCTTTACAAAGAGTAAAGAGTCTGTCCTACAAATGCAGCCTTATGACATGTAAAAGGCAATTATTTTTGATTACACATGGTAGTTCAATTCATAATGCCAAGAGGTGGAATGAACACAAGCAGGTCTTTTTGTAAGGTGATAAACTTATCTGAATGTCAAATTTCACATATGTTAATAAGGATAGAAAAAAGGAATAAAAACAATATTAAGATTGCAGAGTGGCTGTATGGGAAAAGTGTATACAGTTGTCATGGTCCTCAAAACAGGGCAACAGTTTAGAAAATGCTGTTGTTAAAGGACAATCCAAAAGTCTGAGGTTTTATTGTTATATTATGTGAACAACTGTGTATGTGAAAAGAAATCTACAAACTTTCATTGTATTTTTTACAGTCAGCCACTTTCAAAACTCTCTTTCAAAATCTTGACCAAAATCACTAGAAAATTATTAGAAAACTTTAAGGAATATAGTTAATATTTATAAACTATTTAAAATAGTCCAAGTTCTAGTCTGTTGGAAGGGAATTTAATTCTAAAGTTAACACTCACAGAAAACTATGGCATCTCTTATGGCAGTAAAGGCTTTTGTCTAGCCTGACATTCATTCTTCAGCTCTGATTTGGTGCCAGTGCTAAAGTGCAAATGCAAAAGATAAAATAATAATTTACTTCCTTAGGCTAACATGCCCCTTAGTCTCCTTGCCAACACTTTCCTTGTACCCATTCTATGGAAAGTTGCTGCTGCTGTGATAAACTGAGATTGAAAGTCCCTCTTCAGAAAAGAACACCAAGTCACTGTGCATGGGTAGCGTAAGTAGCCTGTTGTGGTTTAAGACAGTTTCCTGCCAAGAAGAGCTGAACTGAAACTTTATTGCAAACCAGCGAAAGAATACCCTGTAAGTATTCTGCTAAATTCCTACGATACCCTGAATACTTGGTGCTTCTCTTTTCTGGTACGTGTAACATTCCCATCAAAAGCACACTATTTTTACACGACTGAAACTAAGTGCAAGTGATTGGCAGTGGCAAGAGTGTTGCAAGGAGGGAAAGAAGGATGTCAAGTCAAGACAAACTATTTTTTGTAATAAATTTGTAAATGAAAACTAATTGTGATTGTGTTGAAAAAGTCAGAGTGACAGGTACAGTGAATACATTTTAAAAAACCTGCCTTATTCCCCCCTCCTAAAAAGATTTCTTCAAGATATCTGCTATGCAGCAATAGTAAGAGGAAAATAATTTCCTCCTTTTGATTTGAGAAAAAAATGTAGTAAGTGGAAATAATATTGAGGGGAGAAAACAGTGTGTTTTTCCTCACACTCTGGCTAAGAGTGTGAAGAAAATAAGCTGCATATAGACAAAACCTTTCCCAAAAATGGCTACTAGAAAAATCAGGAAATGGAGACTGCAGTTACAAATGAGCTCACGTGAATTTGGCCTGAAGATCTGTGTGCCCATCTCCACTACCAGCCCACCTTCCACTCCATGCTGCAAAGCTCAGTGCTTCCCCAGCTCTAATACATCTTTCTTGCCAATTCCTCCTCCGTCAGCCTTTCGCTCCTGCTCACCGCTCTGCCTTCTGTTTGACAGCCATCAGTGGCTGTGATGCAAGCTACACAACAGTGGCAGCATTTAAGTAATATTTTACACTGCTGTAGTATTTTGGACCATTAATACAAATTCTCTGTGGACACACCGTTTAGAACAAGTGCTTCAGCAACATATTTACAAGGCATTTACATTTTGTTCAGCTAAAACTGTTTCCTCTGCTCTCTCTCCTGCCTCAAAGGAACTATCACTCACATAAGAGTTCATCTTTTGCATACAAATTATTGACAAGATGTAGTGGAATTAGCCAGACTGTTTGTCAAGTAATTATATACACTACCTCAGAAAACACGGGGAAAAATAAAGTAAGAGTTTCCAGCTGGTACAAACTTTTTCTTTAGTCATTCAAATTAAAAGGCAAATTAGGAATACGTGTGTGACTGAAGTTAGTATATTAATCTGCAATTTGGCCAGGATGTACTGAAAGGCTCATCTTGTATTCTTTTCAACCAAGATGAGAGCGAATAGCACCAAAACCTTTCTCATAAGAGGTGTTCTGTATGTCTCCTCTAGCTAAGACATTCAGAAAAATCTGTGATTGCACAACAGAAAGACCTGACCAATTTTTCTCTCTTTCTGAAAGCCAAGCCACTTTTATGGGTTTCAACTCAAGTACTTCGTAAGCTGCAGAGATACTCAAAATCACTAGCCACCCTGGAACTCTTGATCAGGGAAAGAAAAGGTTAAGGATGATTTTACTAATGTTTGCTGTGGTTGTCTTTATCTCTGACTCTTCTGTGAAGCTGAAATACGAGTATGTTGCCTTGACAAAAAGACTGCAACAGACAGGGTGTATTTGCCCGTGTGCTTAACTGTATTCTTACCCTAATGGATGAACCTCAAACAATTGGGAAATTGTGGTAAGTCTCCATCTGTTCAGGGAACCTATTTTCAGAGAGGCTTAGTTTCCACATAGGATCTTAAATGAAGAGGCCAGACTTTCAAGAGCATCCAATCATTTTTCTTCTCCATGCCTCCACAGGAACCGCTGTGCTGGAACAGCCGTGGTGCTACAGCTGAATTTGCTTCCCGCTATGTAACAGCAGAAACACCTGGGAACCAGATCCAGGGCAGCCCCGCTGGTTACCCCATAAAGGAATTCTTGAGTACATCCTGCTTACCAGGACACACCTGAAAGTGTGCACAGAGCAGCTCGTTCCCACACAGCACAGCTGCGTGGTGGTCTCCAGCACATCTGTCCAGCAGCTGTCCCATGGCCAGTGCAAGGCAGGCATGTGAGTATAAAGGTTTCCCTGGGAAGAGGAACAATATGTGCTACACTGGCGGGCAGATAATGCAGGCAGGCTGTCCTAAGGCTGAGTCCGAGCTCCTCAAAGACAACATGGTCATGAATTGCCAGGTGTCATGAGCGCACTGACCTTCCCGCAGTCCCTGAAGAGGCAAATGTAAATATAGTCAAGTCTTGTGTGACATGGAGGGACTCTGCCTTTTCCCTGCTGAGCAAAGGCAGTCCCCTGCTCTGCATAAAATGCTCTGCGTGTTTCATTTCCTAATCTCTAAATCTGTCATCACTACAGCCCCTGACACTAGGCATCAGCATGTTCAGCAGTAGTTATGAAAAGCATATTATTGCTTTTGTTTGTTTGTTGGTGTTTAAAACTGCATGGTACAGGAAAGACTTTTCGAAATTCCCTTGTTGCAGATTTTGCACCTGCAGATACTGCAGGGAGAGTATTTGTTGTGCAATTCCTGTCAGAGAGCACAACCTGCTTTAGTGACAGGGATGTTTTCAATGGGTTTTCTGTGCTCACGGACCTGAAAACCTAACAACCCTGTCAGGATTCATACTAAGGATTCCTTTTAAAAGCCTTGTTTGTGAGATTTAAATACTCCCTGGATTTAGTTATTGTGAAGAAATAAGTCAATAACACCAAAATGTCTAGTGCATGTTTCTTTACAAAGTACTGCATGCTCGTGTTACACAGCACACTCAATAGCTGGTATTACTGAGCCAAAACTGAGACATCTAGGTTTTATCCTAGCTCTGCCATGATTTACTGTGTGATTCTTGGACAATCCCTTCATCTTCCCTAATTTCTGTTTCCTTTTTTGTGTTGTAGTTATTTAGAATAAAGCATCTGCCATGACAAACACCTTATCCCTTATGGTGTTTGTACAGCCCTTAACACAAGGAGGTATGACCCAAAGTGCGACACCTAAATTTGGATTGCTTAAACTGTGCTGGTGCTGCACTAAACAAGAAGCATTAACATGAATATTCTTTTTTTACCACAAGCACATGTAGCATTTCTTGCTTATTCCAATAATGCTAACTATTGCTGCATGCAGTCAGGAATGCAAGGAGAATATGCTTTACTTTTGCATTAGATGCAAAGAAGTTCTTTGGCTTGAAGACATCTGTTTTTATATTCCAGATGTGACTCCTCAGAGCAGGTCACAAATGACTCTCATCCATCCCAGGATGAGATTCCAAAACTTGGGCAAACAATACTAGCCTTTTGCTATCATAGGTATCTTTTTCAAGTCTGTTGTTTTAGTTTGGGTTTGGGATGTTTTTTACTCACTGCTTCTACTGGAAAAAAGCTCTAGAACATCCTTCCTTAAGTAATTTACTTATAACATATGCTTGTTAATGGAAATGTTTTTTTTTAAAAGCCAAAAATGAAAACCTTCTTTTTCGCCCTGCAGATAAACAGTATTTTAGTTTTGACTTCCAAAATACCAGCGGAATTGGGAAAATCCCTTTGAGAAGACTGGACTAGTCGCACTTCAGAAAGCAGGAGCTGTGGTGTAGTGTGGACCCACAACAGCTATCCTGAGTAGTGATACCTCTCTGTCCACAGCAGCTGAGGCACCAACACCAAGCAGAAGATAAATTAGGTTGTATACTGACCTGTAGTTTGGCCAGCTCAGCTGTATCTGCAGTACCACCCAGGCACTGCAGCGCAGATCTAACTTTGTTTATAACATTTCAGTGTTTCTATTGAATGTTTCAGTTCTGCTTCAAATACAAGTTCTGCAAATTGAATAATTTATAGAAAACTGAGCTGCTTTAATTGTACTGGGTTTTTTTACAAAGGGATTATTGTCTTAGTGTGGACACTTTGTACCACTACAGAGGTGTTTTACCTGCCATAGCTATTACGGTACAGGAAGGATAATAAACTATGCAGCTATAAATCAGTTTTAAATGGCTCTAAATTCCCCTATTCTCAGGGTTCAAGTTGAGGCAAATTTACAGTTTTAAAAAATAATTTCATATTTGTTTAAACCCATAATAAAAAGACGAGATTTATTGATTTTAGCTAAATGAAACAAAACAAAGAAACAAAAAACCCAACAAAACCAAAACAACTCTTCCCCAACATTTTAAAAGAAGAATCACTATAAGGATTTGTCCTACTTTTACTCAATGTATTTTTTTACAAGATTGAAGATAAACTGCTGTAAAATTTCTCCCATATACAAAGGTTTATCTCCCAGGCTAAGAAGTCCGTTCCTTTTTTTGCCCTATTGGCTACCACTATTCCCAACTCTCTGAGAAAAATAAGATGAAAAATAGGACAGTATAAGTCTCTTTCACTCTACCCAAATATTTCTCTGAGAAACGTCACAAAAAAGAATATTGTATCTAAGTTTGTCTGTTCTCCCAGTATTTTCAGAAAATGGGTGGGCTTAGTTTTGAGTAAATTCAAGTAAGAATGCTTAGGTTCAGGAACCTATAATCTCAAACACCAAATACTTTGTGTTTTTTACTGTTTGGCCTCAATGTCCAGGAAAGTGGATTGCAAGTTCACATAGGTAGGGATTTGAGCAAATCCCAGCTAGGTCAGGTTAAATCTAACAGGCAGATTTGACAAATGAACAGAGATACCAACCCTGATCCTGTAGCTTAGACCTCCTCCAGCAACCCACCCAGCTTCTGCACTGTCCCATGCCCTTCAAGACTCATGACCGAGGCATGCTGCAAAATGTCTGGGTTTCAATGCAGTTTGATTAGCACATGGTAAAACTTACCTTGGCAGCCAGACTAAGGCTACACAAAATCCTAAAGAAGCTGAGGGAATCAGCACAGTCCCTAGCAATCCTCAGGCTCTGGCCTGACCCTAGATGTCTCCGATCAATAGATCTGAGCTGGCCCCTGAGCACCTGTGTCCTCTGCGGGGCTTCTCCGTGTTATTCGGTCTCTCACATGCAGCTCTGCAGCGCACTTCATTAGTGATGGTGGATAAACTGCCCTGGTGGGTAGTTTGTCAAAGCGCCGCTGTCCCTGTACGCCTTCACCCCTGGTGCCGCTGCAGCACACTTGAGAGGTGCCTGAACGGTGTCAGGGAGCCTTCCCACGCCTTTGGGGTGAACACAGCCCCTGGCTTGCACCGGTTCTCCTCCCTGCTTTTGTTCCCATATTGGCCTCGCCGAAAGCTTTGTTGAAGCGCTAATGTTTGTACGAGGTGCTGCTGCCTCTCCTGCCGATCTGTGATGAAAACGCGGGTTGCTACACTTCGTCTCAAGCAAGGCACTGAGTCATTGGTCCCAACACACTAAGACTGGTGTCTACCCTTGACAAAGGCATTTGTGTCATTTGCCTCAGACAAGGTTTTAAAATGTAAAAATAGCTACAGCCTTGTGACTTAAAGGTTCTGCAGTTTAAAAGGAAAGGTATTAAGAAATACCAGACCTTTGAGCTTACTGAAAACACTATCTAGCAGAGTACACTGTTACACCTTTATTCAGGACAATATTGACATTGCTTTAATTCATCAAGCTATTATCAGTCTATGGATTTATAAAGCAAATCAGGATTAGAAAGTCCTGTGCATATGCAGAGCTGTTCATTTAACACCGCAGCAGCAAACAGGGGTCAGATCTTTAGGCAGGTATAAACTGTATGATTTTCTTCAGCTTCCAGGAAGAAGATCTGCATACTTCTGAATATTTCCTCTTCCTTTCTCTCCTAAACTTTTACATTCTGATTTACACTATTAAATAATGCAACCTTAGAGGTGCATGAAAATCAGTTTTGATATTTCGTTCCTTTCTTGCACCTTCATTTTCAGAGCGTGAAGAGCATCCACTTAACAGAGAATATAAATATGAGGTCTGTATTTCTACCTAATCCATGTTTGTTGAGGTAAATTACATCTCTCAGCACATGATGGAAGTGTCATGTCAATGATCCATTCCCAGCAAAATTCCCATCAGTTTCTCCAGCAGCAGTTTTGCCAGAATGGAGGCTAGAATCAAAGCGGAGAAAAATATTGGCTGCATATAAATTAGTTGTAAATCTGTTGTTAATGTCACTGGGACTGATGTCTCAGCCAGTGATTCCACATCATTTATTCCCCTTGAAATCCTGGAATATTTAGTGATTTCACAAGAATCTTTCTAAAGAAAGTATATGATCTAATTCCTTGTTAATATAGAACTGAAAATATAAGCCACCTTTTTCAAAATCTAATAGGCAGATGAAGAAACATCCTTTCTTAAAATCTCATAGCTCTCAAGTCTTATTTTTGGAGGTTCTGAATGCTTGTGATGACACACGAGCATTGTGTCACACAGATGAAGAAGTCAGGACTGGGACTTTCAGTACAGGTTTCTTGCATGCAGGCAGTGAAGGCAGTGGTCCCTTTTCCTCTGTTCCTTGCCCATTCTGAGCACACGGAGAAGCAGGAACATCTCCCCACAGTCTAGACCTAACTGTGGTCCCTCGGGCTTGGAGAAATATCAGCTGGAGGTTGCTCTGAGAGTTACAGCCGATGTGTACCCAGGCAGAGCTGTCACCCAGAGGGACCAGGGCAGGGGAAGAGGGGAGCCAAGAGGGCCATATGTGCTCGGGGCAGGAGCAGGGTGCAGCCCTGTCCCAGGCAGGCAGAGCCCCGGCAGTGATGCCAGTGGGGCCGGGGGCAGCTCTGGGCAGAAGGTCCTGTGGTTTCAGTAGGATTAGGATTATGCCTCAACAAATAAGCAAACCCTTGACTAAGGATGCAAAACCATGAGCATTTCTAGAGGTGTGATTTTCCCCTTAAAATGTTTTAATGTAACCGAAACAAAAAAGCTTTTGAAAAGGTAGCGTGGAAAATAGGAAGCTTGTGATGGATGTCTTCAACTCATTAAACTTTCCTTTTTGGAAAATATTTACTACAGTGTATTACAGCTAAATTAAATATGGTGAATGGATCTCTCCTAAGGGGATAGACTAAATTAAACCAGGAAGAAACCAAATCTAATTGTATTGCATTTTGTATAATCAAGTGGCAGGAATTCCTCTTTCTCACTCGGTTCTTTATCTTTGGTAAGTCTTACACTTCATCAATTAGAATAATATTTTTTTCACTTTAAACCAAAAAGATGGGTGAGGAAAATAATAGAAGACAAAATATCTTCCAATTCTTCCTGCATTATAAATGTGGAGAATATAAAGCAAGTTAACAAAAAAATCTGAAGTTCCTGCTGGCAAATTATAGCATACATCATACACATTCTGCATCTCCTTATTTAAATTATAGGGGGGGAAAAATATGATCTAGTTAACAACATTACACTTTAGCATTAAGTTATATTAAGTTATAAAACATTACTCCCCTTACATCAGGCAGATAATGAAACACTAGGGTCATTATAGTGTATCTACACTCCAGAAATAGACAGGTAAATGGAAAAAGAGGACACAGTAAATAAGAAAAGCTATATTCAACATCACATGGGAAAAGTAAGTGATATAACAAGAAGGCTAACTCTTAAAAGAAATGGATGTTAAAAAAATACATAAACCTGTGCCGTTCACAGATTAAAAGGCACACATTAGATATAGCACTAAATATCCAAATGTTTTCAGTGTTTTTTAACTATTGTGTTTTGAGGAAGGTCACTGAAACAAGATGATAGGATTTGCTCATTGGTCTGAAGTGCCCACAGCTTGCCTCAACCTAACCCCATCACCCTGAAAAGGCTCCAGGGTTGGGCAACACTACACCTCCATGATTGGAGTCTCCATGCCAGCATACTTGTGTCCTGTCTTGACACACATTTCTGAGATGCTCTGTTGGAGCTACTCAGTAAAGGACAGGTTATTTTTTGTGACATTTTAAGTAGCAGGGACACTGAACGCTGAACAGTAGCCAGTATTAAGAATTAATTAAATATAGCAACAGTCAAATATTTCCTTGCTAGCATATTGACAGATAACATCACTCCAAAAGTACCTATCTTCAGTGTACTTACTTCCCCAAGTACAAATCAACCTCTATTCAGATGGATTTGAGCTTACAAGTTGTGAAATTGAAAGAATACGAAGCTTTCCATGAAAATATCTAATACATGATCGGATTTGCTGTACTCCTGGGAACACACAGTGCATGAAGTGAGTCAAAGAGTGACTGGTGAAAAAATAGGCAAACAGGTAGTACCCATAAACATCAAATTGCACACAGTGCTAAAGCTGACAAGTGTGGAATAGCTCCACAGTTTCTACTTTTCTTGTTTGGAGACCAGAAAAGGTAGGATGGTCCCTCCAAGTTCCCATTTATCCTGATTTATCGCATCTTTACTGGAAGTGTGGGAGAAGTTCATAGACAGCTGCAGAAATTAAGCCCACTGAAATCAGTGGGAGCAGTATTCTGGGTATGACTTGGTCTTCCGTGACTTATCCAAAGCACACAGAAGAGCTAACAGTAAAATAAGTTTGTGTATTCATGCATATACTAGTAATGGACTGCCCATGCAGGACATATGAGTGGACAATAAAAAACTCTGGCATCATTTTAGATTATTAGTACTAGAGGAGCTTGACAGTTGACTGTAATGAGAAAACATTTTGTTGAACGTCATGTCCCCAGTGCTAAACAATGGACTTGGTCTGAGCCAATACTCACATGAAATCACTGAAAAATTTTCTAGTTTTAGTAGTCCTTAGGGATATAAGTTTTAGTAAACTTTTTTTTTTTATCTGCAAAGTAGACATTTCTTAAATTCAATTATTCTGTCATTACTTTTTGCAGAAAGAAACATAAGCAAGTTTAGGTATTCTCCCACCACCACCTTTACAAGTTGCTGAGAGGAGTGGAGCAGATTCAGTAAGTGAGCAACAAAGGGATTGATTCAATAAATGCACACATCAGGTTAGGAGCCTGGGAAACAAAATATATAATACAGCTCTACTAATGTGCATTAGTTGAAAAATTATGTACTGGGGGTGGGTGTGTGTGTGTCATATAACTACACATGCTCTGCCATAAATGTAATGTTCTGTTAATATAATTTCAAAGCTCTTGCAGAAAATGAATATTGCCCACTCATTTTGGCATACTTTGCAGTGGAAATGTCATAACTGAGAATCCTGCTCGTGTTGGGGGTAGACTATTTTGCTTGCAGTGCATAAGTCTAAAATATCTGTATCATCCAGTTTTGTATTCAGGAGGGGAAAAAAGTGACACCTAGGTGCCAGCAAACATTAAAATAAATACTTTTCACCTACATATAAGGAAGCAACTTCTTACAACTGTGAATTTTGGGCTGAAGGCATCAGTTCTCAGTCTGAACTTACGCTTCGTGAGCACTAAAAGTCAGCCCACCAAAGAGTATTCATGGTCTGACAGATCTCAAGGCTATATTGCAGCTCTGTGATTTAGAATAACTCAGCTCAGAAACAGGTTAAGAGGAGGAGCTCTAACACAGGTATAAAATCCCCAATAAACATTACTTCATGGAGATAAGACACAATGCTGTTTGTTGAAGGGCATGTCCTTCCCATCATAGCTGAATGGGCAAAACTTCTGGTTCCAAGTCTGTGTTACAAAGATAACAGGACAGGGTTTTAACAAGAGAAGTCTGCCAATGGGCACTTGTAGCTACTTTGCCAAAAGGAAGAGGGGCCACAAAGTCCTTTGTCAGACTGATGACCCTTTCCCCAAGTCCTCATTTGTCTGATTAAGGGCTGCAAGACTGGAAATTGCATTCAAGAGATTTGTTTCATGGTGGCTCCATGTGTTTCATAGCACTTCAATTCGTGATTCCAATTCTCAGCACCACTGAAACTGCACAGAGTGCAGTGTCCAGATTTAAGCTCCCAGTGCAAGACAGACCCTAATGTACAGGAATGAGTCCAGCAGAGGGTCCCTGATGGTCAGAGATAGAGCACAGGATGGACGAGGGAGGTAGAGGCCGCTACGAGGGTTTAGTCTTTGGAAGAAAAGGGGAAGGTGCTGTCTGACCCTCATTGAAGGTGGAGGGACAGGAGACAACAAGCACAATTCTGAACACAGGAAATTCTGGTTTAACATTAAGAACACTTTTTCATCATGACAGTGGACAAACAATTGGATGTGGCTCAGAGAAGTTGTGGGGATCTCAATCCACAGACATGCTCCAACCTTGACTGGACATGGTCCTGAGCAACCTTTTCTCACTAACCCTGCCTTGCACAGGGCGTAGGACTACATAACCACCCAGGTCTTTTTATATCGTAAAAGGCTTATAACATTTTGTGATTCTATGATTCTTGGCATGTATTGTGGGTTTATTACAACCTTTTCCTGCTCCTGAGCCTGCCTTGGTCATGAAGTCAGTAGTGCAGTGCTGTGCCCCCATATCATTTAAGTAAAGTCAGGCTATTCAAATATACCTGTTCTTGCAAAGAGGCTTTCTAAAGAGCCCCATATATAAAAAGCAGTGAGCAGTATTCCAAGTTCCACACTCAAATTCATTTGATGCCCCACGCCAAAGAGTAAAAAAAAATCCAATGGTGGACTGATATTACGGCCTGCAACACGTCTTATTTTTAAGAACACCACAATAAAACATATTGGCTAGGAATACCCAGTGCACATGGACAGCCCAGCTCCATTGGTCGCTTAGCAACTTCTGGCATGCCATAAATAAACAGCAGGGCAAGGAGGCACAAAGGACTAAATGGAAACTCTTATCAACTACATTGATTTTAGCAGAAGAATCCAGTCTCCACTAAAATGTCTTCTTTTAGATCAGGTTATGAATTTACATCTCACGTCTCTCCTTTAGGGCAATAAAGCTAATGCAGTGACCAGGGATGTTGTTACAGCCTTGCTGCAAGTCCACCACACATAAGCAGCCTTGTTCATTCAGTGGCACAAGAGTAGTAACATTTGCTTGCTCAGACCATTTCAGAAATCCTATAGGACTGGATCTGGAGGTTGATTTTTGTCTTAATACACAGTACAGCATATTTTATTCACACTTTTTTTGCTGGGTGCTTCTTGCTACATTAGTTGAAAGGGTTTTCTAGCTACTCCACCATGATCTAGACTTCTTCTCTAGCATTACATGTAAGATGTCTCCTATCCCAAGACTAGATCAGATTTATAGCCCCGGGGTACAGAAATTTATCTCCTCGTTTGACTATGTATCCCTTATTGAGTTATTTGGATAACTTCCCTTACTGTGTTATCTGGATAACTTACAGCCCTTGTTTTCATAGAAATTAAAGTCGGAATGGACTACTAGATTATGTTTCCTAACTTTCTTGGTCTGCCACTGCTGTAAAGCTTCACATAAGAGTTGAGTACTGTAAATGCTGAGATAAATGTAGTGTATTATAAATTTATTTGAAGGTTAATTATTATTTAGGACAGTTCAGAATTTTCCCCACTTAGACACAGTGGTACCCAGCTGCTGAAATGTAGGGAAATTATTTGGGGGATAACCATCTGTCGAACTTCTGACTGCGTCTTCCAAAAAGACCTCATCCGCAGGGTATTAATTCAGCAATAAAATACTGAAACGAGCTTCTTCAGGCACATGAAAGACAAGAAGTTGAGTGGGAATAGCCATCATAAATCTATCAGGGACAAATTCTGCATGACCAAGCTGATTGCTTTCTTTGATGAGATGACTGGTGCTGTGGACAGGGGATATTGTATACCTTGACTTTACCAAGGCCACACAGTTTCGGGTAGCAACCTTGTAGCCAAATTGGCAGGATATGGACTGATAAGCAAATGATAAATTGGGTGGAAAATAGACTAGACTTTCGGGCTCGAAGAGCTGGGATCAGTGTTATTGGTGACCAGTAGCTAGTGGCACCCAGCAAAAGACTAGAAGCAAAACTGTAAAATGTTTTTATAAACAACCTAAATCGTAGGACAGGTGCACTCTTAGCAAGTCTGCAGCTGATGTCAAACTAGGGGTGGAGAGGCCAAGGGGTAGGGGGAACAGAGGGTAGAGCTGCCATTCAGGGGGACCTCTGGAAGACTGAGAAATTGGCTGATGGCAATCCACCACCTTAAGTTCAGTGAAGGCAAATGCAAAGTCCTGCATGTGGTACAACAGTAGAGAATAATCCTGTGGGTCGATACAAGCTGTGACCAACTTGCCAAAGTAGCTTTGCATAAAAGATGTAGGAGTCCTTCTGGCAGAAAGAATCTGCAGAGATCCTTTGCAGCAAAGGATGCCAATGGTGAGCTCTCTTTGCTTGGGCACAGCAGCAGGGCTGGACTATCTTGCCCTGCTGCTCAGCACCAGTGAGACCATACTGGGAGCGCAGGGTTGAGGTTTGCGCTCCTGGTGCAGGACAGACCCTGATGTGCAGGATATAGTCCACTGGAAGGTTCCCCACAGTGGCTGGAGCTGGACCAGAGGGTGTACAAGGTGAGGTGGAGGGTGCCGGACTGGTTCAGCCTGGGGATGAGGAGCAGAAGGAGGTGAGGATAAGGATGGAGATGGGGGATGTTACTGTTGCGTGCACCCTCATGGGGAGCTGCAGTGGGGACAGAGTATTGGGGTAGGCTCAAGAGAGGCTGGGGAGCCTCCATCCTCAGAGATGTTCAAACCTTGATGGGATAAGGCCCAAGGTCCCTGCCCACCTACTAGGCTCTATGATGCCATGACACGACAAAAGGCACCGCAGCAGTGTGATTTCCTGCTATTTGACCCTCTGTCATACACAATACTCATTCTCTGGTGATGAACCCACACAGGGTTGTTACAAGCCAAGAACCAAGGAGAATTTATATGGCCAGTCATTATTATGTTAAATAAATGATATGGAACTATGCAGAAAATGCCAAAAAGCCTGACATAAATACATACTTTAAACTAAAATTAAGTATTGTTTCTGGATGCAGTATTTTGGGAAGAAAAACATTTACAGTCATTCAAATACTAGCCAGTTTTCTCCTAAAGTCTTTTATGAACCACAGTCCTTTTTGAGAATGTAGCCTTTGAAAATTTCAATTCCATATAGAAAGGCTGAACTTTGAGATTTATTTATGTAGTTTTCTTCAACACATATTATTGACATGGTTTTGGGGGTAAATGATAGAAACAGCTGGATGCAACAAACTTCATCTTACGTGCAGTTGATTTATCATACTTAAAATAAACCACAATACGTTGCTCATGGAATTTGAAATTTCTACCTAAAAATCTGTCTGTCACATTTATTGAACAGGTTGCTGTGCCCCAAAATATAAGATTCTCCTTTAACTGTATATATTTTATGAATGTTCTGGAAGGTCTTCTTTGGGAAAAAAAAGAGAAAAAAAAATGAGACAGAAAAAAAAATGAGACAGAAATAAAATTGAAAATTTTTCATTTCTTATGCTGGATGTGACTATGAATTGGACTCTTACCACGGCTTTTCTAACCAGTAATACATATTTCTATGTCTGAATTTTTATTACTTAAATTTCAACACTCTGTAAGACATCCAGACTGTGAGGCTTGCACTGATTCATTCAGAGAGAACAAGACAGGTTTTTCCTTCCCAGTTCACCAAGCCTAGTGCCCTGTGTTGCTGTGACAAAGGGCAGTATCTTGCCTTTCACCATGTGGATAGTCACAGCTAGGCGCTTGCTCCCAGACCGCATGTCTTGAATGAAGTCTCACAACCTTCAGCTGCAGGGATTAAGGGACAGCAGGCAAGCGGAAGCATCAATATGCATGAAATCCATCAATATATATTGCAGGTGAAAAGGGTACCAAGGGGCCATGGTCTCCCTACTCCCAGGCATGTTGCCTTTGAGAAAACAAATCGTAGGAGATGGTGAGAAAAGGAAGGTGGCTTTGCAGCTTCAGACCACAGGTCAAACAAGCAGACAGAGAATTTCTGCAGCAGTTTTTGGTCTGAGTGTTTGCTCCTCTGTATGCTGACTTCTCCACCCTTGATTCTCCATCCATCCAAACTCCTCCCAGCTTAGCTATGGTGAAGTCAAAGACAAGTCTGTCCTTGCACTCAAGGACAGACTGCAAAGCCTCAGAGCTACCTGGATGCTTGAGATGTCTCTCAAGCATGTGCCAAGGCAGGCGCCAAGCAAAGCAGGCTTGTGAGCCATAAGCCCACCAGACCAACTCTGCTGGCAGCTCGCAGAAGATCTGGTACTGCTAAGACTATCAGTTAGCACCACCATTTCTGCAGGGCGTTCAGTCTTCTATTCTCATTTACTGATTAAGCCACTGCTTGAGAGAGGTCTGTCTGCAGCAAAATTTAAATGTTTCAAGTCGTTATTAAACATTTAATGCCCTGATTGTGTTGATCTGGTTTCTCTCATAAGAAAGTCAATGGGAATGCCAACAGCAGACATGAAAAAATGGACCTTTATTTAATACCATTTGTCTTCATGTTCATCTGCTAGTTCAAGTCCAATGTACCTTAACTGTTTGTGTTGTACCTTGACATAAGCCTTGACGGCAGCCATTATTTATGCAGTATGCCATATGTCTGAAGGTTATTCTAAGATGTGATGGATGCAGACTTTTTTTTTTTAAATCTGAACAGCTCTATTGCCTCAATATGTAGAGTAAAAGGACAGAAAGTACCTGATTAATCATTCAGAGAAATCCTGATAACAAAATAACTACTTTAATATTTTGCTGAAAAGTATTACTATGAGCAAATATTGTTCGTTTCTTACTTTTATACAGAAGAGAACGAATTAAGAACATTAATAAAACTTAAATAAAGGAATTTAATTAGGCATCTGATCCATAAGGGTGAAATTCATTCCTTACTCACAAAAACCCAGGTAATTGGGTAACATGGACAGGGTTAATTAGACACATTTTATAGAGCTCTATAAAAGTGATATACAGTACATATCTCAGATAAAAAAATAAGGAAATATGACTATAAACATATTAGTGTAATGCTGTGACAGAGATTTTTAAATGTGCAAGGGTTGGAAAATTCTAAATTACACCTCCGACAGCAATTGTATCTCAGCAATAACGCATATATAAAAATGTCAAGTCTAATGCTACATACTGTATAGTATTAAAAAAATTGTCTCTGTAACTAAGTAGATTTATTTGGGGCTACTCTAGGATTCAGAAGCTCCACAGAATGTCTCAGGGTTATTCATTCCCCAATTCAGCAAAGTAATTAAGCAAACATCTAATATTTGACATGCAGCCAGTCTTTTCAGTCTTTTTGATCACACCCTCAATCACAAAGTTATAGCCAGTAATAAAATCAGTGTTTTGCTGAAACAGAGCTATGTAAAACCTATAAGATATGTTTTATGTAGCCAAAGTCTGACTCTGGCTCTCAGCTGGCAGAAGTTGTATAAGGCTAAGCATGTTATGTACATCAATGTTACTTCTTTTCAATGGTGTTTATATAAGGTCTGCCATATTTATCTGTAGTTGTTGCTGACCCACAGAGAAAAGCTGTGTTCAAGCTGCACCTAATATAAGGCCTGATCTTGCATTTTAAAGTAGTCAGCCTCTGCTGTCTCCAATGTCAAGTGCAAGCTCATAACGAACCAGTTAGTGTTAATCTGCACCATACGAGGCATAAGGCACAGTTGTCAAGCTATAGATTTCTGAGAAATGCATGATTTGTACAGAAAAAAATGACACTGAAGATAGACAGACAAACACACACATTGTGTGTGCCACACACTGTGGCAGCCATAGGTGTCTTTTGTTTACACTGAGATGACCCCACCTAGCCACACTTACGGCTCACTAGAAACTCCAAATTAGGGAAAGGCAGATGAAACCATAACATGGATTCATCTTAATGACTATCAGTAACTTCATAGTTACTGGATGAAGAGATTCTGATGAGAGTGTGGTGTGACCAAAAGATTGTCTACTGATGGTCCAAAGAGGAGATATTGAAGTAATCAGAGTCCTAACTGAGAGGTGTTGAGCACCTTCTCTGCCCTTTGGGGGTTTGATGGGGTGTTTTGAGTGCTCTACACCTTGCAGGATCCAAAAGTTCATCAGCCACAGAAAGCCTGAGGGTTGTAGCATTCTTGCTCTTTGAACTACATCTGCAGCTGGGATTTCCAGTTTACAACAAATGCTGAAGCATTTGTGGGGGCAGAGGGAGGGGAAATTCCTCAGCCAGAGGATCATTTTCAAGGGAAAGAAACCGAACAATTACCGACTGAAGACGATTGGAAAAGGTTTGGGGTTTTTTTTATTGTTGTTGTTGTTTTAAATCATATGCAGACAAAGCTGAGGCTGTACTTTGTTGATGTATGGAGGAGGAGATTAATTAGTGTTGGCAGAAGTCTCAGCAGCGTTGTATAGCTAGTCATATGGTATAGTCTGCTCCCAGACTTATAGAATAGAGACAAACAAGCTAAAAAGGCAGGAGGAGGAAGGAATGGTTTCTTCTCCGCAATCCTTGACAGAAAAACCATTTAGCAAAACAAACATAAAATAATTGGATTCTTTTTCTTTGCTTTCTTTGCCTTTTCTCTAGCTAAGTGTTTGATTTAGCTGCTTTCTTTACTCTTTCTAAGTCTTACATGTGTTGAGCATGCAATAAAGGTGGCTGTGCCTCCTTTCTGAGGCAACTACAAAAGCACATTGGGAGTTATTTCATTGCACTGTATGGTGCAGAGAATGCCTGTGAAATTCTGATAATATAGATCAAGGGGACAAAATAGTCAGATTAGTCTGGATTTCCTCTTTAATAAATCCATCATACCATACAGTATTCTTTGTCCTCAGATTCTTATGCTTTGCTTTTTCCACATAAGGACTTTTTATCAAAACATTCTTAAGCATCTTTTCTGTTTCTTCTGGGGAAAAAAAAAATCTTCTGGAGTGCATTTGCATTAGAACATGGATTTTTAAGTGCTAAATATATGGCCTTGCACTATTATTTTTCATGATTTTGAAAATATGTTTGATTTCCTTATATGTCTAAAAAGTAGCTGAACAAAAATTTATTTTTATAGTAAATATTTGGAAACACTGGGCACCCTATGTTTCCTGTTGATTTTCAAGTCATGCATATTTTGCCCTACAGATCTCAATCAGCAGCACTTTCAGATGTGAAAATATCTGCCAAGATAAGACACTTCATTGAAAGGCAGAACCTACAGCATCATTTATGTAAAACATAATTGCTTATTGGTCGGTCTTACCTAGATTAGTATGAGAGATTTCTAAGAACTACCTTGTTATTTATTTACCAGAAAGGACTCTTGACTACATAAAAATCCTGCAGAAAAAAGTAAACAGTGTCCTTGTGGTAACGGTTACATTTTAGGGTCCTATAGGCACTGAAATAAGGCCCTCCAGCCCCCAGCTGCCAGATCATAAATTACTGCAATGCCTCATGCCTGCGTTTTGATGGCTAGTCTTTTAAATCTACACAGCTCTAGGCCATACTCCTTGTTTCATAAAGAAGTGGAACTAGAACCTTTAGAATTAGTTTTGTATCTCCACTTCTCATGTCAAAAAAATGCAACAGAGTTTAGGTTTCCAATATAAAAGTGGAAAAAAAAAAAAAAGATGCTGTTATTAATGTGTTTCTTATGCTTTAAAAACAGCAATTCTGAACAAAATGTAGGACTCCCCAAATTATACCCAAGAAAACAGAAACATCTGTGGTTAATGGTAAGTGGAACAAGAAGATTAAAAAAGAGTAAGAACGATGAGTTTTCATGGTGCGTAGCAGTGCTCTAATGAGCATTAACCTCCATAACGAATATGCTGCCTAGAATGAAACTATTTCCCTAGTCTATTAGCACTGACATATGGTTTCTCACTGGCCATCAGAGTCCTGCATTTCAAAATTATATTAAATTACTTATATCTAAACACCTTCTTTTTTTCAAGTCCCTGGCATCTCCTGGTTCAATTATTTGATATATGTGCAAATTTGGTATTTGTGCCCACACAGTTCTGCATATTATTAATTGTACTTGACAGATTTTTAATTCAGATTTATTAGTTGCTATTGCTATTGCACCTGGTGGAAAAGATAAGATGCTGAAGGCTCTTAAGTGACTTAGGAACAGCAAAAGCAGATGGAAAATGTGTTCCAAAGTGACTTAACCCCACCCACAAAGAGCCCTTAGAAGGCTTTTACTGAGTCACTGAAAGTTTTGAGGTAGGTAAAACAAAGGAAAGCAAAAAAAATGCTAGAATATAGCAGAAATGCTGTGTGAAAAGTACAAAAGATAAAAACAAGAAAATTGAAATCTACACAACATACCTGACTATTCCAGAGGCGTTATATGCATTAGTGGTACACATATATCACTATGTGTACATGAAGTATCACATTTAGTACAATTGTTTCTAAATGTAATTTATTGCTTTATTTTTACAAATTGTACTACAGAGCATACGTACTACTAAATGCAATACTACCATAAATAATTTAAATCAAATTACATTTGTCAACTAAACCAACAAAGTACCTTCAATGATACATTATCCTTGATTTTTTTATTGTGTTTTTTCCCTTGCTTGTTGACTGGTAAAAATCACTATTCTGCAATTGATCTCCCAGTCATTAGAATGAATTAATGATGCCCTACTAGGTTTCCAATGGATTTTTTCTTTTCATTTCTGTTTCACCTGACACCAAGGTTACTGGTAGCACTGCGTAAACAAGTGCTTTAACACAAATACAAATTATCAGGGGGGTAAAAAAACTGACTAAAAAAGCATCTCAACAATTAAAAAAAAGCAGTAAATAAATTTTTTTGATCACTTGTCTGGGCATCAGATTTATAAAAACTTCTCCAGTTACGCCAGCTCACATGATAAGAACTCCTCTGCCCGTGACCCCAGCACCACTGCACGTCATGGCCAATACACCCAACAGTGCAAACTGCCCATCAACATCCCCATGTGGTCCACCAACCTCAGGTTAGACATTTCACCATCTGGGAGAGCCAAGGAATTACCAAATCCCTAGGTAGACCCAAGGCCGAAGGTGACAATAGCTTTTTGCAACCCCTGTCATTGTCCAGCGGGTGGGCCCGGGATTGCGGCTAAAGCTGAACCATCAAGGTTGGGCTCAGCTGCCCCTTGGTCATATCAGCTCTCCTGCTCACTGCTGGCAAACTTTGTGTCAGTGTGGTCAGCTGCTGGTCATGCCGAGCAGCTGTCCCCCCAGTCTGGGAATTGACACTGGATGCACTTGGGACCTACGCACAGCTCGGGAGTTACAGCTTCCCCATTTTCTGTGTTCCTCTTTAGACATACAAAGAACTCAAGTAACTTTGGGGACTTTCAAAATGGTATGAGTAGTAAAAAGTCACTCTTCACCAAGCCACTCCTTTGCTTTATGCTCCAGTGATATCAAAAGCCTAGAAGTCCTCTGTAAGGGATTACCTTGTTACAAGGCTCTGAGCAGCACTCAGGAGGAACATCAGCAAAAAGGCACCAGTGCATAAGTTGCGATGCAATGCACTCTTGTAACCCCCATTAGAAACAGACACCAGCCTCCTCTAATTTCTGCTTACCTATCTTCGCTGACTCCTTAATAAAGCCCTCACTTTCCTGCACAAGACTTACTGCAAGAAAAGATTAGATGTTTTTGTGTTTACAGAATTTTCACTATTTGCAGGGTGAAGCCATCTGCTCACCACAGCTCTGATATCAAAGCTGCCAAAAGTAGGAAATGTTCGTAATTGTGTCTGTTCAATTGATTGCCCTTCAGAGATTAAGCATCTCCCAACAACAACCCAGTATTGGTATTCTTATGCTGAAAAGATGTGACCAGCCAAGAGCTGGGAGGCTGTCAGAGCTAAACACTCACTGGCTAAAGCAGAGCAACTATCTTCATTCATTCATATGGCTGAAATGTACAGTTATACCAAGAGAAAACCTTAAAGGTCAGTGCTGAGCAACAGAAAAGCTTTAAGAAACCAAGTCTCAGGTTTTCTACATTTTGTGCTCATAAATTTTATTTTTAAATTTTAAAATGCACAAAAAAGAGAGAATCTTAGAAGAAAATGTTAATTTTATTATACTTTCGGACTAATAGCCGAGACAAATATTTTGGTTTGCACCAACTCAGATATCTCCATTTGATAGGCAAAAAGCATAAGCAGTAACAATATTGGTAATACACTCTGAATTATTGACAATTATTATTTCTGGTAGTCATACGGGATCAAGTTTTCAGCCAGGTATTATCTAAGCCCTACTTCTGAATCTCTAAAATCTTGCAAGCAAAACATTTTTACTTTTTATTATATTTTACATTGCTGTTCTTTCAACAAAAACACTTTAAAGACTGTTTCTTGAAAATAACTCTTCAGACACCCCACATGAAATAAGGTAGGGAAATGGAAGTGGGATCTGATCACAGAAGCTGCTGGAAGGAAGGGAACAGGCCTGTCAGGAAGGTCTAAAGATGGCAAAATGGCACACGCAAGCGTAAACAAATTGAAATGTGAGGATGCAAGGGGGCTATGTTTTCCTATTGTGATCCTGAGGCAGAACAGCTATTAATCAGACACAACCCCTATAATACTTTCATATGTAATTGCATCATGTTGGACAAAAGTCCAAAACGAAAAAAAAACATCAGCATGAAACCTGAAGAGATCTAAGCCAGCCTTTGTCTCCCGTTTCTAACTCTGTCCCTCAGCTGTCCCTTCCTGCATGGAATATGCATGCAGAAAGGGACAGCTGAGGGACAGAGTGATGGAGAATGAATTCACCAGAGAGACAGCTTTTGGGAAGTGTGCTGGCAACAAAAAGGGTTGAAATTCTGAACAAGCAAAAGGTTTTCCCAGTTTTTTATGGAGATTTTGTAGATATTATTAAACAGACTTGTCTCAAAGAAACAACCTGACTCCATTCTCCATTTCTCCTCAAAAAGTTTTATCAAGCCATTCAGGTCAAAAGGAATAAAAAATAACAAGGAGGAGATTGTGTGTTTTTATATCCTGGTCTGGAAAATGGATTTAAATGAAAAAGAAAGTCCTAACAAATATTGGGCTGACTGGCGGGTTTTCCTTCTCCCTCGCTCTCCCTCGTTCTCCCCCTTTCTTTAAGAAAAAGAAATAATCAAAGATTTTAAAATATGTCTATGGAGTTTGACCCAAAGACATGGAAATCAATGAGTACGACTATATGGGCTTCAGAGAATACTGAATGAATTTAAATTATTTTGTTGTTAGCATCTTGATTTTTTCTTCACTTTTCTTCTGATTCAAGAGCACAGAACAGTTCTCAGGCCAACAGCTATGTAGTTTTTCTGAAGGGCTCAAGGTTCCAGCTCAGAGATTGATTTGTTTTTCTTCCTTTTTAAAAAAGAACTATAATTGGTTAGAATTATCATTTATCTTATAATTTTGAAACAGTGGAAAAAATCAAGGGAATGCATTGGGAATGGGAGAGATGGTATCTCTTTTCATTTATAAACAAATACATGCAGAAGGGGAAAATAAGAACACAGATTCTTTACTTCAAAGAATTTCCAAATGCTCTTGTGTAGCTGATATTTTCCTAAGTTGTTTTATACTGTAGGAATCAGTTAAAATATCATTGCTGATAAATTGCTGAAGGGAAACTGCAAGCCTTGACGTGCATAACCTCATTTCATGATGCAGTATGTACTCCTATTACTTACTGAGCAAAAAGACTAAATAAATTGAAAGTTTAGGAATTATTTTTCAGTATATCTGAATACATATGCAAAAAATAAGGAAAGGGTCACTTTGAACAGGACATTACAAGGATGGGGTTTTATATGCTGTCTACCTTTATGCATCCATCTCAGGTGCATGAATTAAGGATCTTGGCTCCCACAAATGTAACAAAAACCCCAGAGGACAACAGAGCACTCGGTTGCCCTGTGAACTGTACATATGAAACCCCGTTCCTCACTGATGGACTTCAGTTTACCATAGACATTATTTCTGGATATTGCAGCACTCTCTGGTCTGGACACCACAACCAGCCACTTAAAACAGACTGCTATGTGTTTCTGGATAAAATTAATCACAGATGAGCATCAGCTCTGTCTGGAAGCTCCACTATACCCCTTTGCAGCAGCACAAGCAATTCACATAAATACATGCTGCATCGTTAAACATAAAGGTAGTTTTAAGCAGCTCTTTAGAGGTCATATTTGAAAAGCAGAGCTCTGCAAGAGCTACTGGGATCAACCAAGACCAGAGTTTGAGAAGCATCTGGCATTTTACAAGGAACATTTAGGAACTAACAGAGGTTAAATGAAAAGCTATATAACACAAAAGCATCATTCTGCATAAGAGATTTTTGTTCTCCTGGGTTTCTTGCTCCTTTTGTTGTTGCTTGTTATTCAGCAAGTGAAAAGCATTCTCTCATATATGCTTTTAGACCTCTTTCTCATTGGCCATCCTAAGATATTCTGATGGGAAGCAGAAATGTGCCCCCCATTTCAAACCACAAGGAGCAGCACCTTGTGTGTCATGACAATGATAGTAACTCATACCCTAAAACAGAGAGACTTCCAATCAATTATTTTCCATCACCACGCTCCATGAAATGCCGATCAAACCATGACTAACACTGAGGAACCCGGTCAGTGCCTCCTGGTACAGGAATGCAACATTTCACCAAGCCAGTTAACTTGGCCAGATCATGTAAGTTGTGAAATCAGTATAAGAAAATTACCAAATTCATATTTAAAATACCTCCTTAAAATACTACCCACTATATGCAGGAATAATTTTGCACCTGCGGTTTTCTGCAGGCTTTACTTGATTTTTTTTTAATCCACTTACTACATTTTTAGCAGCAATGTACTATTCAAACAAACCGAGTCCATAAATTATGCAGACATCAAGAGAAACACCAGACTGAGTCACCACTTAGAAAACAACCCTTAAAATTCCATAACTAATAGTCTGTAAATGAAAGAATAATACATGCTTCAACCTTGTCATTGCCTTGATCTGTAACAAATAGCTGTAATTTTAAAGAAAACTTTTATCGGCAGAATTAGAGTTTAACCCAAAAGCAAACAATTACATACTGCAAAACAGGTACATCCTTTTTTCCTCTCTGTGGTCAATTTTCCTTTTAGGGCCCAGTGGCTTGATCACTACTGTTTGATGAATCAGCTTTCCTGTTAACTAGAGGTGCAGAGCCATCATCTAATGAAAACACTCTGCATTTTATGACTCCCTAGACTGTAGTTCTGCATATTAAAACAGAATTTCAATCTCAGTGTAAGAAATAAAATCAAATCTAGCATCTGTGCTTTGAACAGATCAGATAAAAATGCTACTCATTTAATTTTAACAATATTTTTAAGGTTAGACAGTATAAAAAGAGGCCCTGCATGTAATTAAAAAATGTCTATAAATTAGAAATAAATTGGTAGAAATCAGCACAATTGTTCAGTACATGGACTAGTTTCCTTAAACATCCAAATTTGATAGCAAAGAGTTTCGAGTCCTATTTAAAAGTAACAGAACTACTATTTTACCACCAATTACGTATTGCTTTCATCTCTTCAATAAAGCATAGAACTAAATTGAATAGATTTATCTCATCAATTTCTTTAAGTTTCTTAACTCTTTCCAGTGAAAGAGTTAATTTTTTGTTAGAATCCACAACAGCACCTTGGCTTTTTTTAAAGCTACTGCACACCAAAGGTACCAATACACTCTGACAGGAAGTACTGAAAATGATGGGATTTTAGCAGACAACTGAATCTTATTTAAATCTGTTCACAGGGAAGACACTTATCCTTTAACACAGTGATATAGGAACAGAAATACTTAACACTAGCGTTAAGGCAAAACAGCCTTATAAAGGTACCATGCATTCAGTCTACTGCAATTATACTATATTGCTGTTTGCCTGGGGTAGTTTTCCTCCCGCCCCTGTAAATCAAGCAAAATTCTCTCCTCCTGCCCCTTCCCGCCCTTTCCCTTCCTTTCCTTTCCCTTCCTGCTCCTTTCTGCACCTTCCCAAAATGGTTTTAGCAGAGCTCTGTAAAGGTAACTGTGATTTTGACTTTTATAAAGGTCTATGGTCTTTGGACAGGTTAATGTACCTGCTTTCTCCTGCTGCTGAACTCAGCTGTATGAGAGATAATCTATATCACTGTTTCTTTGCTGTTACACTTCATTTTTGCTAATAATGCTTTCTCATATCAATTTTCCTATAGAAGGCCTGGGAATTTAGTAACAAAAGAGTAAGAAAATGGTGCTACAAAGCATCAGAACAAATTCTGCTTTTTAAGTTTTCTGTTTCCTTCAGTTATTCCTCTTTTTAAGAATAGCTATATAGCAAGAGTGATATTTTCTGTAACAATATCCAATGTTGCAAGCAACAGATGGATCTCTTAGAAACGAGAAAATAAGCCATAAATGCTAAACTTTGTGTACAGCACAGGAAAAATGTGCATAAAAGGCCCATATCCTAATAAGCTGAAATGCCTATGATATAAGTAGTATATAAACTTATTAATGGGAAATTTGAGTGCCCCAAAGGGTTAAGTTAATATTAGTTCTTCATTTTTACAAACTAAAATACATTTAGGCATAAAATAAAACAACAATAAAAATAATAATTAAAAAAAGAAAAACCAACAGCAAAGCCTTCCTTTTGAGATAACCTTCAATTGAGTATCTGTTTTTATACAACAAGGTTAACCCTTAAACAAATTTCTACTACACTGAGTCATTTTTCTGCTGCTCCCTCCTGTCGCAAAGTATGATGTTCGGCTGCACCAGTTATTGCTTTGCAGTGCTATTCCTTGTTAATCCAATGCAAGGTTAATGCAGTGCTAAGGAACGTTCCAAAATAAGACTCTCTGTTCTTTAGCAAGAGTTAAGGTTGGATCAGATGATCCTTGAGGTTCCTTCCAATCTGGTATTCTATGATTCTATGACAACAGCAACCACAGGATTAAATTTGATATGATGTAAAATGTTTCATGATGTGGTGACAGCCTGTCCCTGCAAGATGTGGCATGCCATGAGATGTGCCACAGTGCCAGAAAGCTGTTGAATGTATGATTCTAGAACATGAGCTTCTAAACAAATATAAATGACAAAATAATCTCTGATAGGAAGTAAAGAGTGGAGGGACTGAAAAAGCCTAGAGTTACTATTAGAGATAGATGAACACATTTAAACAGTGCGCTGCTTCAGACTTTTTACTGTGTTCAGGGCTAACCAGACCCTGAGTAGTTTTTCAGCTCAGGTAAATTTAGTTAAGCACTAGCTCAGGTCAGCCTTACTCTACCACTGTCTACCTTCCTCTTCTCTCCTTATGCCCCTTCACTTCTCAGCGTACTTGCTCACTCTCGATTATGCTCACAAAGAAGCTAGGCAGAGAACTAGTGGAATTAATACAACATTTGCTGATACACCATTGCTTGTTTCTGGTACCATTATAATGAAGATTACACTGATGTGGACAGACAGCCAAGCCCTGTTTAAATAATTTTGTGCAACTTTGCTCAGCGAGACTATAGTATGTAACATGGGCACACTCCTAACCATTTGTCCTCTGAGCAAGAGAAGGGCTAGGAGGCACAGTGCCCTGTGAGGAGATCTCTCATCTCAGGGGAGAACAGCATTATTATCTCTTGTACTGCAGGATTACCTGGGAGCTTAAGCCACAGTTAAGGGCTAGTGGCAGACCCTGGCTTAGCTAAAATCCAAGTGAGATTAAATTCTGTAGAGGGTAGACAGAAGTTACGGGAGAAGTTCCTCTGCATGGGGAAATGGAGTAGAGGATTAAGTTAGCAGAGCTTATGAGCAAGCAGAAGAACATCAGGAATAAAAATCTGAAGAAGTTAGTGGAAATTATTAGATTAGGAAAGATGTTTGAGTAGGAAGCAGGTCAGAACTAAAGCAGTTTAGATGTCACTTAGCAGCACTTGTTTGTGTTTTTTGGATACAGAAAACCAAAATGTTAACCTAAGCTGTGACAGCCTTCCCATAAAGGATGGGACATCTCTTAACTAAAGACAAAGATAGGAATAAAATAATACCCATTTCTCCAACATCTCCTTTTCAGCACAATGCTAACAATAAAGCTTGATTTGTGCGGTGAACATCCCCTCAAGGAGTTTTACAAAGCGATAGGTGCCACAGCTTCTCCGATTTAATAAAGCCTATTATATACAAACGAACAACATCAATCCAGAGAAGCTGCAAAAACATGTTAGCAATTGCTGCGAGTGTCAGCCAGTGATCCTGATCAGTCAATACCAGGCACTTCTAAACACTGTCTCCTTTGAAATTAGCTACTGTCATATATGTTATGACACAGCACTACACCTGCCCTTGATGTTGCGTATTGATTGACCGCACTGCTACCTGAACACTGCCCATCGTCTGACAGGATAGATGTCTTCAAATAGCGTGGAGGCAGGGGTAATACTTTGCCACCTAAACATCTTTGACCTACAATTATGATTATTTACTGTTATGATTATCTGCTTTGATAGAGATAACTGGGAAGTTGCCACAGCTCTTATGAAACAGTATGGTCTCTTACATGTGAAAATTTCACTTCTCAGATATTCTTGCAGCTCACAGCTCCATATAATGGCATTTGGTTAGCAACCATGAACATGGATATCGTCCTTGCTGTCAAACGCATGCTTCTTAGGCATATGGCTTATATCAAGTCGAGGACAATTTTTGTCGTTACAACAACATGTGCTTTCACTAAAGAAATGTTCATAAGATGGAAAAGGAAATAAAAAGTATATTTTAAGCATTCTAGCACAGAAATTTTTGGGGTGGCCTGCAAGATGAGAACAAAAGGTGTATTATACAAGTTTTGTAAAAAAAAAGAGTCCCTTTTCCACAACTGTTTTCCTGGGGATGAAGAGAGTATTTTCATACACGAAAAAATTATTTTCGGTATACAAAAAATTACATTACATTTATTTAGCAGCAGCAGGTGTTGCTGTCTGTGCAGATGATCTGTGGATAATTTAAACCCAGAAGCTTTTGTCTTCTTAACCTTCTTCAGGGAGCCCCAGATCCCTCCCCTGCCTTGTCCTTTTGGCCTTACTGCCGAGGTCTCCCACAGATCTCTTATTCTGAGGTAGTCATCTGAGGATAAAAATTTTATACATGAAAACATTATTTCTTCAAATATATTTTCTTTCATTGTGCTCACACTCATATCCAACATAGTGTCCCATGCAAACACAGCAGACCCTGAGGAGCATGTCACTTTCTCCACAAAGGTTCCTTAAATCGAGCTAGTCTGGAGGGCAATAATGGGAAGGAATACAGTTTTTCACCTAGTTTTTTTAACTTTTCAATTGGCAATTGTTAAAATTGTTTTCTTCTCCTGGACAAACTCGTACCTGTATAAGCTTTTCCAGTGCTACTCCCCTATGAGTAACAACCAGTAGTTTTGACTGCTAGCATGATACTCAGACTTGGGCTAGTAGAATACCAGTGCATAGAGTAATGATAATTAAATTAACCTTTAGCAAAGCAATCATAGAAAAGTGTGATCATTTGTGCAGACAAAAGCAGTTCTTGATGAATATTTCACATAGGTTTGTTGCAACACTGCAATGGCTCTGGTTTCAGTAAACCTGTCTCATAGGAACCTGTGTTTCTTCTACTGCTCAGGCTACTGCTTTTGCAGTGGAGAAATAAAAGTGTGGTTCAAAAAACTCTGAAAGGCAGGCTTGCACTGTAATTTAGTGAATTACTTCTTGAAACGAGTGACGTCATTTTGCCCTTGTACTTTCATTTTAAAAGTCAAAAGATTGGGAAGTGACCTTGCACAATGAGTAAAAATAAAGTAAAATCCACATCCTGTGGGTAAAAACACAGGCAATTTTCCTTGCCTAGGGAGACAAGTCTCTTTCTTTACTTGAACTTGGTCAGAAAGACAGGTTCAGACAAAGATTTTTAAAGGCCAGTAGTAATCTTAGATCTTCTATTCTGACCTTGAGAATAACCAAGCACAGGAATGCACACATCCCACCCCACCCCCCTTTAAACTTTTATGTATTACTTCAGCTATTTTCCAAAAGCTGCCTGGCTGGAACAAAGAATAAGAACCATCATCTACCTGCCCAGGCTATCTCTGAAATGTGAATAGTGTTTTGTTATTCCTCTCATATATAAGTGCACTCTTCACATACACATGTTCGCTTCCCATAAAACTTTCCAGAATATCTGTGTCTGGAATGTATATGTTTGTCAATTGATTCACACTTTCCCGACTGACTGATTGATTCCCACCTTCAAAAAGAAAAACTGGCTTCACTGGACCTCAAAATCTTGGTTATTCACCTGTTATGTATAAAAGTAAGAAAAGAAACTTATGCTTCTTTCTAAAAGCACAGATTATTTCCCAAAGACCGTTTCTCTCCAGAAGCAGGACCCCACCAACAAGCTTCAATCTAGCTGGTCTAAGAGTGTGAGCCTCAAGGACTTGCACTCTTGCTCAGAGCTGGTATTGGCTGGTACTGGCTCTGGTGTCTAGCCCACACCTATTTACCAAATTAGGCAGATTTTAGGTATGGGAAGAAGAGGACAAAGCAGAATAAGGGTGCTTTTTCTCCGTTCCCCTATAGTTTTTTGAAAAATCAATTTCTCATAAGTGTTTTAAGGCCCAGTGGAGATTTTCTTTCTTTTGTTTATCAGCAGTGAACACAACCAATCTGAAATTTCTGTCCATCTATAAGGACAGAAGCACTGTGGACAAGGACAGGGATATAAGCACTGTGGACAAGGATAGGGCAGTGGGTGTTGTATATATTGATTTGAGCAAAACTATTAGCACAGCCTCCCGTAGTTTTCTTCTCACCAGATTGGTAAGAGGTGGGGATGGGTAAGTGGGCATTAAAGTGGGTGGAAAATTACCTTGAGTGCTGGGCTCAGAAATCTATTACCAGTGACATAAAGAGCAGCTCTGAAGAAATGCCCTGAGGACCTGGGGGGCAGCAGGTTGCCAGGAGGCAGCAGTGGTCCTGGGCAGCAAAGCTGGTGCAGAGCCTCATCCATGTTTACACCGGCCCGGGTGCAGCAGCAGGGCCGGGCACTGATCCTGCCCCACTGCTCAGCACTGGTGAGACCACGGCAGAAGTGCAGGGTCCAGGTCTTGGCTCCTGGCACACAACAGAGCCTCATGTACAGGAGCGAGTCCAGTGGAGGATCCCTGCCATGGTCAGGGCTGGAGCCTGGGATGTACAAAGGGAGGTGGAGGCTGCTGGTCTGATTCATCCTGGGGAAGAGGAAAGTGAGGGGAGACCTCACTGCTCTCTGCAGCTGCCTGATGGGAGAAGACAAAGCCAGAGTCTTACTGCAGGTGTATGGTGATAGGAAGAAGCAACAGGCAAAAGCTGGAACATGGGAAAGCCTAATAAGGGAAACAGAAAAGACCAAAAGGGTAGTTAAATACTGGAGCAAGTTGCCCACAGAGGTTGTGGGGTGTCCCATACAGGAAGTGTTTAAGACTCAACCAGACAAGTCCTTGAATGAGCCCTACTTTGAGCAGGGAGTTGGGCTAGGTGACCTCCAGAGGTCCCTACTGCCCTGAATTGTTCTAGGTGATGAGGTGATTCTAAATATTTAGGTTACATGCATTCAGACAGAAAGCATATTTAAATGTTTCACTGCAGTACCCTTACTTTTGTGTTAAATTTTATTACAGCTCATGGTTTTCATGGTTTTGCAAGGCACATTTAATTTGCACTTCTCACGTTTCCTTACAACACATCGTGAAGCTGTCTTGTAATTATATGTATAGAATTCTTTATAATTTAAACAAGATCTTTCCAATAAAGTGATTCCTTCATCAATTAGACCTCAAGTTGCTTCCTTGGCAGCCTGTGTGTCATGTGGACTGTACAATCCATATATTCTTTCCTTAGCCACAAACTACTGACTCATTAGGAGAACTCAGATTTTTTTCTTTTTCTTTCAGTGAGGAAGGAAAGATTTGCAGATTAATCAGTGACATGCAACTGTGTCTGAAAAAAAAAGGGAAAGGTTTATCATAATGTCACATTCATAGCCACACTATGCAATTAACTAAAATGTAGTATCTGCTACAGAAGATTACTTTTCTCATTGTAATATAATAAAATTTACCCTATGGTTTGTAGTCCCAAATCTAGTGAATTTAATGAAAAGACTGTGTTCAAACTTAACACAGTCTTGATTTTTTTCTAATGCTTTTTTTGCTGTGTTTTTTTTGTTTGTTTGTTTGGTTGGTTGGTTTTTTAACTTTAGTTAATACTTTGGGCTTAAAAGTCATCAGAAACTACTTCCTAACTGAACCTAGTGTGTGATGGTTCTTATTTGCAAGTGAATCACAAAGTGATAAAAATGTGACTTTTTGTTACTCAAAATCATGCCCATGCTAATTTAGTTGTGGAAATCAAAGCTGGGAGACAGGGATGGCTTGCTACCATGCTGCTTTAAAAATATGATAACTTTTGTTTCTCACTCAAATAGCCCAGATGGGAGAGGGAGGTAGCACCATTCCCTCCAAACCACTTACCCATAAATTGCTGAGTTTACAGATATTTTAAAATGTTATCATGTGAATAATATTCCTGTGTACATGTTCTTAGTTTACGGGCACTTGCCATATGGCATTCCTGCTATTCAGTCTTTTTTCTTTTTTTTTTAAACATACAGTGTATGTGCTTGTGTCAGTCTCTCCCCATTAAATTCTGCTCATAATTAATCTCTCGGTTCACATAATCACCTCTTCTGTATATTCTCCTAGTGAAGGAGGTGAGTTCTCAGGGGTGCAACATCTTAGGCAGGGAACAAAGGCTCTAGTTTCCTCTGGCCATGTTAGAGAGTGGTAATATGAGTCCTTGTAGCTGAGCTTCTTAGCAAAGAAACTGAGGATTTACAGTCCTCCAGCTTTCTCAGCTAAGGGGTTCTTCAAGGCTTTCAAGAGCTGACCTTGCAAAGGATTGTGTTCTTTTAATGCACTCCCTTTTAGAAGAGAGCTTACCTGTTTTCTCAGCCTGATGCAGATACTATTAAAAGGGGTTTCCATGGATACTGACATCAATAGGAAACGAAAGAGGGCTGTCCTCCTTTCTGACCCACTGGAGTTCCTCACTGTTGCTATGGCAAAGCTTACAGATGTTGCTGGTATTGCTTTGCATAATCTAATTTAAAATCTACAGTCTGGGCAAAAGTATTCTGTAGAGATGGGTAAATACTTCTGGGCAGAACAAGTGAAAATTTGTGATTGATGATGGTCTTAGAAGGTTTTTCAAACTTTAGGTTAATTTGTAAAACAAATGGTGTATTCTACTAAATATCTTTCTCATGGGTGTCTGTCAAAGCTAGAAGTAGAAGTTCAAATGAGAATGAATCTTAGCACCTTTTTTGCTAAGTTCTCTCACAGTAATTATTAATGAATTTGGAATTAAACTTTGTTATTTTACACCAGCTGTCCCACACAGTTAAAAGTAATTCTCAAGTTATAAACTAGAAAAGAACTACCTTTTGGAATTTCTTCGTTGTGGACCTGGATCAAAGACTGGCTAAAGTGAATTACCTCGGCCGATCTGACCAGGATGTGGATCCTGCTGCAAACCTCAACTTAGACACTCATGATAAATGGATACTAATATTTTAACATCCTAATATCAAATAATGACTTTTGCTGTTATGTAGCCTTTATTTTCTTCATTTTATTCTTTGACCAGGAAGGGTTTTAGGAATATTCCTGCATTTCATAAAAAGTTTCCTTAAAAAAAAATCAAACACTCCGCACTTTCTCCAAAATACATACATGCAAAATAAAATAACCCACTCCCCTTGAGATCTATAAAACTTTCAAGTGGCATAGATGGGACTTCCCTAGCAGTTAAGATTTATTGTCTGTGTCTCAACACTTGGAGATGGATATAGGATGTTCTGCCAAAAAGAAAAAAATGAAAATTGGTAGAAGAAATAACTATAGGGGAACACTAGTCAAAGAAAGGGTCTGACCTCCCCAGTAAGGTATTATTTTATCTTTTTGTGTCACCTAGATTAGTCTGTTTGTTTGAGTCTTCTGTGTGTATGTTTTATTGTTTTACTTCCCATCCTGGTCGTGAAGGGCAAGTTTATTGTTTAGTAAGCAGAATTAGGGTGGCTTCAGTTTACATAGTCAATAGCAGTCAAACACTAAAGTCAGTGTCTATCACATCTTGGAAAAATTGGGGTTAGAGCAGGTGAAATTATCATTCCATTTTGGTTTTATGGCTCTAATAGAAAGCCACAGAGTCCCTGACCCCTGCTGCCACTCGTGTCCTGCTCTAATAGCAATGCATAACCTTTGACACTCAATTAAAACAGGAAATAAGGCAAAAAAGCGGTCAGTATGCATGTGTGGCCAACCTGAGCCTTTGGAAAAAAGGTCCAAGAAGGCTTTCAGAGAGGGAGGAAGGGGGAAAGAGGACAGGGAGGGAGGGAGAGCAGGAGGGAAACGGGAAAGGAGGGAGGGAAAGGGGAAACAAAACCGGAAGGAAGAAAGGCAAAGGGGAAAAAGGGAAGGGGAAAGAAAAGTCGTTCCACATTTGTATGTTGGGTGACCTTAAGTCCTTAAGTGCATTAAAACATCCTGCTGCATGGCAAGTCACACACACTCTGTCTCTCTACTAAAAGCACAGATCTGTCTTCCTGGGTGCCTGAGTGGGACATGGTAGACACCTTCGGTTTTAGAATTTAGTACACAGCCCTTTTCTTTAGCTAATTTTGCTGTATAAATGAAAAATAAATTACCTATTTTCATCTGGTGCATGTATGTGAGGGGAAAGCAGGAGAAGAGCTAAGATCTTTTTTAAAAAAATCTCTCCCTTGTGACTGCATTAGCTCCTCATTTCCTGTATTAGAGAGACTAAAAAATCAAGTGGCACCATCCATTCAGTTACTTTTAGAGAAAACAGTTCTCTTCTGCATGCCCCTTTTCCACGTTTTTGTTAAATATTTGTAAATCTGATTCAGTTAGCACCAGTAAACTAATGTATCTGCTTATTCAACCAAGTGCTCAGCATCTTCCAAATTTGAAAAACGTCTGGAGATGATTTCTTGGAGACCTTGCAGTGTGCTTCTCAGACCTTGCTCTGCTCTGCTTTTCTGTGACAGACACGAAGCACACTGAAGTCCATGCAATGCTTTCCACTGACTTCTTGCAGCTTTAACTGGGCTACCAGTGGAAATTGCCTCACTTTGCAAGAAGGAACATGATTATTTTGAGAAACTTTGCACTGAACAATACTGGGAAGCATTGCATTTAGTTTAACATCTGCCTTTCTTTTTCTGTATGTGGAAACTATACATTAGGTTAAGGACAGGCTTCCTTTGAGTTTCCCTTACTTATTGCTACAGTTAAAATTATTCTTACATTGCTCCATTCTACATTCAAAAGTGAAAATAGACGGTAAAACTAGAAATACTATCTCACTTTAACTCTAATACCATTGCAGCCCTTAGTAACAGTCTTGTCTACAGCTAAGAAAAAGGGGAGGGAGATAATCTATTAATCTTACGTAATGTATAATCCAAATGAGATGTTGTTCTTATGATGTATTAGGTCATGCATCACCAGAGGAGGTGTCACTCCAATGATCTATTGATGTAATAAATCATAGTGGGACACACTGATAAAGTATTACTCAAAAGAGAGTGCTGTCCATGTAAAAAGCAGTACTGCAAAAAAGTCAGACAAAAAAAAATAATCAAATATCAAAGCAACACAAAACTCTGGCCTGGATCTAGATTCCCTACCAACAGACAAATGGAGGAAAGAAACTGCAATTAACTGCCAACATCAAGACCTTAAATAGAACTCTTATTAAAGCAACCCAAATTTTACCTCCAAACAGGATCAGACTTTGAATGTTACAATTTCTGGCATCAAAGAACCACTTATGGAATGTTATTTCACACAGCTCAAAAGTGAAATCCCAAGTCACCAGTTCAAAGTCTATAAGAGGTACCTAGATGAAATTATTTTCATTTGGGTTATACTCATCATTCAGAAATAAAAAGCTGAAAGAGAATAGAGGAAAGAGTTCTGACATCCCAAAGCATTTTGCTTTGACCCTTTCAGGCAAAACATTTTGATATTTTCTTTTGAAATGTTTTGAGTTGTGCATTAAATGCTGGAATACAATATATGACTTTGAACCTAAGTAAGTAGGGCATTTATTTTATTTTTTTGGGAAAATAAAATCTTTCCGATTGCTCTAAACAGAAAACTTTTTCAGTTGATGTTTTCTGTGATCATTTTTGCTTCAATTTGCTTTGGAAGCCTAAGCGAAGTGGAAATTTTATCGCAGTCTAGTCTCATATGATCAAAGATCCATTTTCTCTGGTCAGTACTGAGCAACCTTTATACATAGAGAGATGAATGGATATCTATCACAAATACAGCTTTTGGAGAATTTTCCATAAAATTAGTCTATTTTCTTTGCAAGTACTGCAGCTTACACAACCAAGTGAGGAATTAAATGCCTAGGAGTCTGTTCTACTTTCACCAAAGGCAATAGCCCAATTCGCCCAGCAGATCAAACGAGCTGTTAATCTTAATGGCTGTGTTTTACACTGAGTATAGGATCTAGGCCCCATTGTCTTTGACAGGTGCTTCATAAAGCCTTGCAAAGTCCTATATCTTTGAAAGGTTACAATGAATAACTTTGTTGAAGATCTGTACAAAAACAGCTAATGATACTAACGTAAAGGATAGACTACAGTAATTTTTTTCTGGATTATTGTTAAAATGTAAAATTTAATACAAATGTTACTTCTAAGAAGTATGAAATATTTTTCACCTTATAAAGGTTTCATTTTTAAGATCCAATTATATAGGAATGCAGTTTTAGTTATAATATTGCCCTCATCTCTTTGCCACAGTGTAGCTAATTCAATTATTTCTAATTATGTGAGTGGTGTGGCCAGGCTAATTTCAAAAGACCATTCTACAAAGGCAAGCAGCTGTGGAAAGCCATGTCTCTTCTCTTGCCAAAAATGACAGGCAGGCAGAGGGTTGTTATGAAATTAAGATTAAGCAATTGTGACGTTCGCCTGCAACCTAAAAACAGGCCCTGGCACAAGAATTAAAAGAAGTCAAAATTGTCAAGAAAAAAACCAAATTTAGGCCTTCAAAACCTCAAACAGGTGAAGGCTTTGTGGGGTTATGAGACTTGAATTCTGTAACATTTGCAGAAGTAAAATCTCTCTTACTAAATTACCCAACAAAATAATACACTAGGAATTCTAATGGAGAGCGTCTCTTTGTACTAAAAAGAACACTTTACTTCGGAAAGTGACATTTACATCCATTATTACACATTTTACCTAGGTCAGTCAGCTTTCCATATAAGCCCTGCAAATCCATGCTTCCAGACTGTTCAGAAAGGTAACAGCTTTCCTTCCTCCATCAGTATTACCCGCTTTAGCAACATTCTCAGTCCACTGGACGTGAACTACCAATCACATATGCCATGGAAAGAAAATATCGTGACTGGGAGTAAAATTTACCCTAACTTTGCATTTTCTGCATATTTGTATATCTTTATTTGAACAGCCCAGGACACACTCATATATGTGAGAATCCCCTATATACATTTAGCTCCCTGTCAAAATCACAAGGCTGCCTGTATTTGCCATGTTGAGGATCTAGGAATAACGCAAGTGATGTTTGGTAAACTTTTGATGTAAGAGTTTTATTCTGAAGGATAAATCAATTCAGTTTTGCATGCACATGGAAGTAACAGTTAAAAGTGGTAGCTACAAACAAACGACTTTTATGCTGAAGTTTGATGTTAGCACAGATTCCAAAGGAAAGAAGTGAACTCACAGAGATCCAAGACATTAGAAACCATCTGCATACCTCCAAATAATAAAATGGACTCAGTACCATGCTCCAGTAGCAGCCCCTCAGATGGGCAAAACTTAGCTGGAAATCTTGTGAAAGTAGTTTCTCATTAGTGTAAGTTTTTTACCATCTTGGTTTACATTAGAAATAATGAGAACAGAATTTCTGATGAAGTTGGGTGCTTCTGTTTCCTACCGGGATGTACATATAAAGAAAGTAAAAATACAACATAAATTAAAAAAAAAATAAAATACAGTAAACAGTTTTGAACCTCAGAATCTACCAGATTCCAATCTAGAGGGGAGATCTGAGCAAGTTATAATATCAAGAAAGTTTATTCATTTGTTCTTTCTGAACATACTAATAAGACAATTTGACTGTAATAGTGCTATAGCATGAACATTATGTAAGCACTACAAAACTGTACACATGTAACTGTCAATCAATAATTTTCCAAAAACATTTTGAAGTTGCATAGAAGATTCAGACATTTACTGTTTGATGACTTTAATGGGAGAGTTATTCTTCACACCACTCAGGCACAGATCAGGCTATCTATGGTGATGTAGAATCTTAAATATAATCTTCTGTGTTCCTTTTGCTTCACTTTATTTGATTAATATATACTTTACTGAAAACAACATAACACACTCGCCAAGAAATTTTGGTTCTACAGAGAGCAAAGTCTTAAATCTCACATAATTCTGTAAGAGCGGGATTTCACTTACAACGCCCATCCTAAGACAAGATCATACAATACATGATTCAAGTGGTAAGACAAGACCCTTCAGGATTTTCCTTTATCTTTGGTCACTGATGAAACTAGTCTTTATTTACTGATAATTTTTAAATAAATTTAAGGTATGCTGTTTACACCGAAAAAGGCCAAGAAAGAACTGTTATGTAGGAAGAAGGGATAAAAGGAGTGAAATCAGTTTCTGGAATTAATTAAAAGATAATATTCACAGAGGAATGGGCCAGTGCTACAAATAATTATCATTTGAGATTACACAGTCAGAAAGGCCAATTAAGGCAGCAAATATAGCTAATGAGAATTGTTAATTGATAATTTTTCATGCTTTTGGATTAGTTTTGTATTTTATCCTTAGCTCATCACACATACAGAGTCATTTAGTCTGCTGCCTCTGAGCTCCCTGAAAAGAACTGTCTCACACAGAGAATGGACTTTGAAAAGACACCTATGTGGCCAGAGGGGAAGCTTGTGTTATGATTTAGCCAATATTGTAAAGAGGGTGGGGAAAAAAAGGCCCAAGAACTTGCTTCTCCTCTCAGTTACATCTGTGAAAGTTAGGACTAAGTTCCACGATACCCATGTGGTCACTGCAATATAAAGCAGATGTCAAGGAGAAGCCCAAAGAACTCCACTAGTCACCTCTGTACACGGCATACATTTCTCCCTCATTTTCATGAGGCAAATAGATGTCAACACTAAGGAGTCTGGGATCCCTCCACACCCATCTTCTGCTCTTTGCGGAGACGCTCCTCCTGCCCCATTTATTCAGTCAATATTCCATTCAGGAATTGTAACATTAAGCCCATATATTTTGATAATAATTTTATTAAATCAGATGTTGCTGATGAAGCTCTGATAGTCTGGTAAAAAGACTCCTCTGTTCTACCTATAATTCATTACTTTGTGTTTTGCTTATAAAATGATCTGGGCTACATTGTATTAACAATATTTGCAGTAAAAATAATCTGGGATTACATGGAGGGAGTGCTCAGCAGTAAAAAGCATCCTTGCTATTAAGTACTTGTAGCAGTTCAAAAGCAGTCAGTGTCAGACCAACTTTGATCCCATTATTGCCATCAAACTCTTAAAAATCTCCAAGAAAAAAGGAATTGATAGCAGGATTTTTCATGATTTTTAATTAATTTTATTTTGCTATTTTTTCTGTTCATAGAGCGGGAGGAAGGCTTTTTCCTCTTTCTTCAAGCTGACATTAGGTCTTCATAAACAATCAAAATGGCCAGTTAAATCGATTTTGAGTAAAGAACAAAACACCCAAAACTTTCTGTGCAGTCTCTTCATTCCTTCAGTATGACCTTACCCTTTTAACACTAAATAAGCCTGTGTGGCCTTTTGAACCATCATTACCTTGTCATCTCTTTGACACAGAATCATAGAATCATAGAATTGTTTAGGTTGGAAAAGACCATTAAGATCATCTAGTCCAACCATTGACACTACTCTACCAGGTCTGCCACTAAACCATGTCTCTAAGCACCACATCTACACGACTTCTAAACACATCTAGGGATGGTGACTCAACCACCTCCCTGGGCAGCCGGTTCCAATGGTTGATAACTCTTTCAGGGAAAAAGTTTTTCCTAATGTCCAGCCTAAACCTCCCCTGGCGCAACTTGAACCCATTTCCTCTTGTCCTATCACTAGTTACTTGGGAGAAGAGACCAGCTCCCATCTCACTACAGCCTCCTTTCAGGGAGTTGTAGAGAGCAAGAAGGTCTCCCCTCAACCTTCTCTTCTCCAAACTAAACAATCCTAATTCCTTCAGCTGCTCCTCATAAGACGTGTTCTCCAGACCTCTCACCAGCTTAGTTGCCCTTCTCTGGACATGCTCCAGCACCTCAATATCCCTCCTATACTGTGGCGCCCAAAACTGAACACAGTACTCAAGCTGTGGCCTCACAAGCGCTGAGTACAGGGGCACGATCACTTCCCTACTCCTGCTGGCCACACTATTCCTGATACAGGCCAAGATGCTGTTGGCCTTCTTGGCTGCCTGGGCACACTGCTGGCTCGTGTTCAGCCGGCTGTCCACCACGACCCCCAGATCCTTTTCTGCCAGGCAGCTTTCCAGCCACTCCTCCCCAAGCCTGTAGCGTTGCCTGGGGTTGTTGTGACCCAAGGGCAGGACCCGGCACTTGGCCTTGTTAAACCTCATGCAGTTGGCCTCAGACCATCGACCCAGTCTGTCCAGATCTCTCTGCAGAGCCTTCCTACCCTCAAGCAGATCAACACTCCCACTTAATTTGGTGTTATCTGCAAACTTACTGAGGGTGCCCTCAATCCCCTTGTCCAGATCATCAATAAAGATATTAAACAAAGCTGGCCCCAAAACTGAGCCCTGAGGAACACCACTTGGGACCTGCTGCCAACTGGATTTAACACCATTCACCACAACTCTCTGGGTTCGGCCATCCAGCCAGTTTTTAATCCAGCAAAGAGTACACCTGTCTAAGCCACAGGCTGCCAGCTTCTCTAGCAGAATGCTGTGGGAGACTGTGTCAAAGGCCTTACTAAAGTCCAAGTAGACAACATCCACAGCCTTTCCTTCACCCACCAGGCAGGTCACCTGGTTGTAAAAGGAGGTCAGGTTGGTCAAACAGGACCTGCCTTTCATGAACCCATGCCGACTGGGCCTGATCCCCTGGTTGTCCTTCACATGCCGCGTGAGTGCACTCAGGATGAACCATTCCATGATCTTTCCTGGCCTGACGTCAGGCTGACAGGCCTATAGTTGCCTGGATCCTCCTTCCGGCCCTTCTTGTAGATGGGTGTCACACTGGCAAGCCTCCAGTCATCTGGGACCTCCCCTGTTGACCAAGACCGCTGATAAATGATGGAGAGTGGCTTGGCAAGTTCCTCTGCCAGCTCCCTCAGCACTCTCGGGTGGATCCCATCTGGGCCCATAGCCTTGTCCAGCTGGTGTAGCAGGTCACTAACTGCTTCCTCCTGGATTACGGGGGGATTATTCTGTTCTTCTTCCCTGTCTTCCAGCTCAGGGGGCTGAATACCCTGAGGATGACTGGTCTTACTATCAAAGACTGAGGCAAAGAAGGCATTAAGTACCTCAGCCTTCTCCTCATCCTTGTTGACAATCTTCCCCTCTGCATCCAATAAGGGGTGGAGATTCTCCCTGGCTCTCTTTTTGTTGTTAATGTATTTGTAAAAACCTTTTTTGTTATCTCTTACGACAGTGGCCAGATTAAGTTCTAGCTGTTCTTTTGCCTTTCTGATGTTTTTCCTGCATGACCTAACTAGATCCCTATACTCTTCTTGCATTGCCTGCCCCTTCTTCCAAAGGTGGTGAACTCTCCTTTTTTTCCTGAGTCCCAGCAAGAGCTCCCAGTTCAGCCAGGCCAGTCATCTTCCCCGCCAGTTTGTCTTACGACACATGGGGACAGCCTGCTCCTGTGCCTCTAAGATTTCCTTCTTGAAGAATGTCCAGCCTTCCTGGACCCCTTTGCCCTTCAGAACTGTCTCCCAAGGGACTCACTCAACAAGTGTCCTGAACAGGTTGAAGTCTGCCTTCCGGAAGTCCATGGTAGTGGTTTTGCTCACCCCCTTCCTTACTTCACCAAGAATTGAGAACTCTATGATTTCATGGTCGCTAAGCCCAAGACGGCCTCCGACCACCACGTCACCCCCCAGATCTTCTCTATTTGTGAGCAGCAGGTCTAGCAAGGCACTTCCCCTGGTAGGTTCACTTACCAGTTGTGTCAGGAAGTTATCTTCCACACACTCCAGGAGTCGCCTAGACTGTTTCCTCTCTGCTGTGTTGTATTTCCAGCAGATGTCTGGTAAGTTGACGTCCCGAATGACATGATTTCCAAGTACTATAGTGGTTCCTACCCAATGTTTTTATTTCAAAAAAAATCACAAAGTTAGACAATATAGCATTGTACAGCCTACTTTTTCATATTGAGTCTCTGCTTACTCAACTTCTTCATTTACCTGTGTGTTTTAAAAGATTTTCTTAGCTACTTCCAGTGACATTTCAGTTGTAAATGCATCTTCATTGCCCTTCTTCCATGGGAGTAAGTCCTCTGGCCTATTCAAGGAGTTTACAAGTCACCACTGATTTACAGGTGACCCATTTTATTAATTGAGTGTTTTTCCTGGCTTTGCTATAATTTCATTGTTGATAACTGTTGATAACTCCTCCATGCCTTCTCCAAAAGGCGTATTTTCTATCTATTTGTTACTAGTAAAATTGCTAGCCTCGACAGTGCACTACCAAACTGCACTCTCAAAAAACTAAAATGAAAACAATGTTTGGGAAAAAAATAAAAGAAATTAACTCTGATTCAGTGAACAATCCTAGTAAATGTGGCAGTAATGAAATAACTCATTAGCATGTACTACAGCTGTGGATCTTTAAATGGAAAGTTCTCTTAACTCTTTCTGGTTTTCTTCGTGGCAGCCATGGAAGAGACAAAGCAGCAGTGAGAGAAATATGTAAGGCATACCTATTTCCAACCCACTGTGGTATCCATAAAAGAATTCTTTCCTTTTGCAACTCTCAGGAGAACATGAGCTCCATGATGGCTGGCCGCATAGACCATGCAGGTAGAAATGATAGGTGAAGGCAAGAGCTTCCTGCAGCAACGATCATGAATTTGCTGTGGGAGCAAAACTTATTTTACTGGGCTGTGCATCATCTTAATACAGTGTGTGCAGCTGTAGCTGCTTGCAAGTACTGTGTGGCAGGAGAGATACTATCATACCATCTAGAGAAAAATAAATGTTACTGTAGCAAAGCAGAGGTCAGTGACACCTGTAAATTATAAGTGTACCCAAATAATGTAATTAACCTTGAATCTCAGTGTAAAGATACTAGTCAAGCTAACAACAGTATGCAAGTATTTTCTAACATTGCAATGGCATAGCCAAAGACAATTCTGCATAACTATATGAGCAAGGTGATCACCGAAACTGGAAATACGAGCAAGACAAAAGAAAACAAGATAATCAGTAATGAAGCAGAGACCCTCTTTCAGGCAAGGGGCAATAGCCTAAGCCTGTCAGGCCTCAGCAAGGAAAGCTGGAGAAAAAAAGAGGACAAACCCACTCTGGCTTCTCCTGTCCAACAGCTTTCAAGCCTGATCACCGTGACCTCCATGACCAACTGCCACCATGTACCCCAGCCATCAGCCCTAACTATATGGCATCAGTCCCTTGGTATTGCATCCTCATAGCTTACTCAGGACATTAGTGTGGAAGACTTACATCTTTGTATACATAATCGTGATGATTAATACTGTGTAAGAACTGATCTTTACTAAGGGTCATGTTGTTAATTAATTAATTTAGTAAAGCTTTTTTTAGAGTTTAAAACTGACCTGATTCATCTGTCTTTTAAACACTCCATTACAGCAATCTTTGTAACTGCCTAACTGATATGTGTGTGTGTATATATATAATATATATACAAATTCAGTTGCAACATTATCAGTCCATTTACTGGCAAAGACAAGAACTCCGAATATCTAATGCTTTGCTAAACACCTTCCTTCAACAAAGCAACAATGACACTTTGTTTTCTACTTCTGAAAACAGAATTACAAAGGCAGCTGCTTTTAAAACATACATTACATAAAGTGGTTGAAAATCTGTTTGCCGTGTGAGTCCATGCAGCTCCATTCACTTGCATAGAACTGTAAGGTTTAAAGTTGAGTTTTGGCATCTGTGTCACTATTTTACAAAAAAAGATATTGGCAAAACATGTATATTGGCAAGATTTCCTTGTTGAACAGCAATAGGAGTACATGGAAGCCCAATAGTTAATGTCTCACAGGCCTCTGCAGGACTCACTAGTTAAGAAACATTTGCAGCTAATGGTCTTGCCAGTCAGCACCATTTAATTAACAAATGAATGGATTATTTGTAAAGGGAATACTTGTAAAAGCACGTACTGTCTGGAGCTTCCTCATCTCGATGCTATCGGCCGGACCTCGACCGGCACGGTGGGCTTGGGCTAGACGTTACGACGGGGAGGGTCCTTGTCTCTCTTCCTTGAAGTCTCTGGTGTCTGTGGGGCTGGAGAGACACCTCAGCAGCAGAAACCGAGAGCTGATACCCAGGCAGCATGGGCCCCCTCATTGAAATGTGTGAAAACGGGGACCGGACAACCAGGGGAAGACCCGGTACCCAAAAGGGACTCCAGGATGTTTTATGTGTACGTATTGCTCTTCTAAAACCTGCAGGTAGGTAAGTTTCCTATAGAAGGTACCCTAACTTAGACAAAATAGTGCATTTAGGGAGTGTCTTGGAGTCCAGGGGACCTAAAGTACCCCAGTTTCAGTGGAATGTATTTATTTGTATGAGGAGGCCTCCAAAAGAATAACAGGATCCTAAACCAGCAGTTAGAGACTCTCAGGAAAAAAAGAATGATCAAGTAAAGCATCTTAAGGAAGAGAAAAAAACAAAGACCCAAAAAACCCTGATAAAAAAAAAAAAAAACAAAAAAAAAAAACCA
>VFFE01007096.1:1072940-1109763 GCA_008921705.1 Burhinus oedicnemus
AAACAAAACCCCCCAAAACAACAAAAAATAAACAAAACCACAAAAACAAGCAAACAAAACATCAACTACAAAAAAAAAAACCCAACCACAAAGCAAACCAAAAAAACCCTCCACCCAGCGGCCGTTGAAACAGCGTGGCCTTCCTTTTGGCTGAAAAGGTGGAACTTTTGTCCGTCGGGACGAGCGCCTGTGTGCCCGGCCCATCAGGCGGGGCCGGCCGGCGAACGCAGGACCCGTGAAGCGGGTCGGGATGCGGACAGGGGTCCCGAGAGGACGGAGGGGCCGTGCCGGTTTGGAGGGATGTGCGTGCACGCCTGCGGTAGCCACCTTCTGCCTCCAGCAGCCGAAGAGCAGGAAGGGGACCGGGCTCTGTTTGTTTTACACGCGAGTCCCGGTCTGGAGCGGGCGGCCGCGCTCCTAGCATCCCTCATCATCTGGCGCAGTCGGGCAGGATCTGGTCGAGTTGTGAGTATTCCCGAGATTACAGATTACACGTGTGTAAACTTTATGGGGTGTGGGGACCGATCCTTTGCTAATGTGCCTATAGTGGTAAATTTGTAACCAAACTTCTAACACGTTATGCGAGCACCCAGGCGGGACCTGAGCAAGTAAGTTCTTGCATTAATTGGAGTAAGTGAATTGAACAGATCTTTACAGAACACTAGGAGAACTATAAGAGGTGTAAATGACTCAAACTGCAGGCCTGGTAACGGGGATTTGTCATTTTTGGGGGGGATGAAAAGAGGTGCTCCAAGTACATACTAGACCTTCTGTGAGTAACAGATCGCTTCCACCTATCGAACCAGTAACGGTATCGGCTACAAAACAGGTGGAAACTTAAAAGAATCAGGCTAAAGCTGAGCTCTCTACAAGTTAAATGTTCGAATTCGGAAAGAATCAGGTAGAAAAGGTAAACGCTCATTTGCAAAGGAAGAGCCCCAGCTTAAACAAATTTAAACCTGATGAAGACGAGTAGAACTGAGCATTACAGAGGAAACCGGTGAATTAGAGGGGAACAAACACCACTGAATTCTGCAAATAACGTGCCTAGTAGAAATGGAACCCTCTTGCGGAGCCCATTAGACAAACGCACACCATCCTGCTTGTAAACAAGAGGTGGCTGGACTGGACAAACCAGGGTCAGCCAGTACGGTTGTCAGTGGCCCAGGAGGTCCTGGTGACCAAGGATGTTTGCATAATTCCCTGATCCAAGGAGTGAACGTGGAAGGAGTGATTTTCAGCTCCCTGCAAACTACTGGCAAAATGGCTTTGGGATTACAGCAAGAAGAAAAACAGATATACCTGCCCTTGCTTGTGTGGCCCATTCAGTGGACCCACACCAATAAAGGGGAGATGATCGCAGCCTAATGACAGGACTGGTTTGCTCCAGGTTTTTCTTGTGTGAGTATTTTTCAGCTGTTTGTCTCTTCTCAACATTAGTTTGGAATTGGATGAGAGCAATGGAATGCTTTAGTGAAGTCACGGAGCTAGTGACTACATCATTAAAATGTTGGTATATCTACAGATACAACTAATAACAGAAAGGGAAACTTTAAGCACCTTAATATGTGATTTCCCCTTTTTTATAGTCCATATAAATTTATTGTTTGTATAATTCATACACATTTTTATTTAATTTATTTTATTCTCTAGCTTGAATGACCAGGAAGAGGATTTCATTTAGTCAGAAATTACCAGTGTAAAGGATTGAAACTTTTTAGTACCGTTCTCATTCTTGAATCTTTGTATTCTTAGGACACCTTTTCAACAAAACAATATAGGACAGCAGAAGATGAGCATAGCTGCATTCCCTAAACTGTGGGGACCACTTGTAAATTTGCAAGTTGACCTTATTCAGATGCATAAATGCTCTAATTTCGAGTATGCCCTTGTCATTTTACGTATGTTCTGAGGACAGGTAGCGGCCTGTCCTTGTAAAGATGCAGATGCAACAACTGTACCAAAGTTGCTGTAAGAAATGATTCCTGGGCTCAGTATCCCCCCATGAGCAACAGGGGACCTGTTTAACTGGACAAGTAACACAGAAAACTTGCGTAGTCATACAAACAGAACCAAAGCATCATTGTGCCCATCACCCCCAATCCAGTGGGGCTGCAGAGAGGAAAAACTCCAATTTGAAAACTAAATTGGCAAAGACTTGTGCATAGACAGGCCTGAAATGCCTGGATGTGTTACCTCTCCCATTAACGTACATGAGAAGCATTGTGACTAGAAAACACAGGCTGTCACCTCATGAGATATTTTAATGGGTAGACCCATGTGACTGCCTTACACAGCACCCTTAACTCCCATACAGGCCAGCTTACAACTGACAGATGCTGCTCTTTTGAAATACTGGCAGGCATTAATGAAATGTGTAAGGACTTTCCATAAACAGCCAAAAAAAGCCTCACCTGAACCCACCACTGAAGTCTGTCTCTCCTCGAAATGAGGAGACTGGGTCTGCATTAAGGTACACCAGTGAAAACAGGCACTTCAGACGCATTGGAAGTGACCTTATCAGCTACTGGTAACTACCAGTACCGCGATGACGTGCCCAACTGGATCTGCGCTTCCCAGTGGGAAAGGGTCACACCACCTTCAGATACAAGGCAGAGTGCCTCACCTGTCACAGCACAGATGGATGATCTGGATGAACTTCCTTTGATCAAATGTCAACAGAAGTGCAAACTGCAACCCTGCTGATAGGTTTTGGTGACTCTGTTGTTATGTCCTCACTTGCAAAGTGCTTCTGGAAATTGTTGCTTTGTTTGCTCTGGGATTTTTTTGAATTTTGATTTATACTACTGGTCATACACTAACCTGGAAGACCTTAGGGAATGAACGATTATGCTGGGTATGTGGCTGTAATGCCTGTAAGATATTGCCTGTTAATTGGACTGGCACTTGTCCATTATGATGTTTTTTTCCTGGTATCTCAATACATTCAGACCTGTCCAGGAATGACAGGCACAACTTACCCCAAGGTACCAAATGAAATACAAAACTCATGTATTTGACAACTGGCTTCCACCCGTTTGCACAAACATTCCTCCCCTGGGTAGGAGAATCAGAATTAGAAAGAGCTATCATAAAAATTCTGCTGTAATAGAAGAGATGGGTAACACCATTTCAGGGTTACAGTTAGAGGTAAAAGAAGCATCACAGGTAGTCCTGCAAAACAATGGTATTAGAATATGTGCTCATTGCTTAAGGAGGTATATGTGTATTACTTAACACCAGTTGCTGTACATATGCAGTCCAAGATCAGAGAACAGAAATGAATGTACATATAATTCAAGACAAACTTCAGAGGTTACATGAAATATCTGGAGAAAAACTTTTTTTGACTGGTGGGGATGGCTCCCAGACATGGAGGGACAGTCAGGAAAAACTGCCTAAACCAGCACTGAATTTGTTGGGATTATTAGCTCCGGTAGTTGTGTATGTATTTGTTCAGTTGATCTTATGTTGTGGCAGATTGGTATGTGAGAAGATGGAAGGAGGCATAGCTCAAGCAGAGGCCAGAAAAATGATGCTGAATGTTTTGGGGGATGTGAAAGAAGAGAACGGAAGAAGTGCTTGGACGAATGACCATACAGGATTATAAAACCCAGAGACAAGAATGGATGATGGAACAGCACAGCCCATGTAGTGATTGACCCTTGGCTCCCAGGAGTCATGAGCAGGGCATTCACAGTCCTTCTACTGCACTCTAGATAGTCAAGAAAAAAATGATGTTAGATTGTAAGTCTCAAAGGGGGAAATATGGAAGCAAAATAGTTAATGTCTCACAGGCCTTTGCAGTCCTCATTAGTTAAGAAGCATTTGCAGGTAATGGTCTTGCCAGTCAGCACCATTTGATTAACAAAAGAGTGGATTATTTGTAAAAGAAATATTTGTAAAATGAAGTACTGTCTGGAGCTTCCTTACCTGAAGGATTTCAGTCGCTGTTATTTACCACCTCCTGCTTATCTGACAGGTTTGGTGAAGAACAGGCTGTTTACCCTGATGGTATATAAACCCCATAACTGCACCATTTGGGCAGAGCTCACATCACCAGAGGCTGGTGGGCTGCTGCTCTGTGATCTCTCCTGTAGATATAGGAATAAACTGCTCCGACCTCATCTAAATTGTACTCCCGTTATTTCTGTGACAAATATATAAATGTGATGCAACCAGAGCTACTAGGGCCAGCCTGCTTACTGATTTCATAGCTCTGCACTTTTAACATCAACTGAATATATTCAAATATCCTTAGTATATGTTTTCTCTAGCTTTTTTCCTTTCTTACCCTTTTTTTCCTCTTTTAGTGCCTGTTTTTCTCTGCTTTTGCACAACAATTTAAAACCAATCCAACCTAAGGCATTAATACATAACATGAACTGGTCCCAAGTCATGCATACAGCAGAGCATGACCTCACTAAAAAGATACTGTGTGGTTCTAAGCATAACTAAAATATAAAGGGAGATCTTAAATCACACTTTTAAAAAACTATCTCCACCCTAATTCCATCACTTGACTTTTTGCATACACAGGAGTCATTGTATTTCAGGGTATTCTAAACATCATATAAACACAAGCCTCACAGAAAAAGACACATCAGCATTTCTTATGGTACTCATCACTAATCAGAAGACTGATAGGGATGAACTAGACATTTGTTTTGGTCTGCTAAATTACAAGCCACAGACCCCCATGATCTCTAGCACAGTGCTTGTTTCATGTGCAAGTACCTTGTGCTCAAGTGCTGCAGGAACATGGTTAAGTAGCAACAACTTTTTCAGAAAGCATATATTTCGATAGCGAAATGAAGGCACACACACTGACGTGCAGAAAGAAACAAGCTGACCATATCTTCCAACATCAGTAAATGAAACTCAAAACATTGAAAACTATATTCCGTATATTTAAAAGCTATTTGCATGCAGACTTCAGATGTTTATAAAGACGGGCTCAATCTTAAGATCTTTAGGAATGGGATTTTCAGTGGGACAGACTGCGTAAATTTTTACTTTGCTATATCCATTCTTGGTAATGATGAGTTATAAAAAGCAGGATATAATCTATGCAAAATGTTACTGTGGCAGTCCATGGAACAGCAAATGAGAATTCATGTCACAAATCTCTATTGCAGTTATCATATAAACTGGTATCCTCAGCAGGGTAATACATAGTGTTTTTCTTACTGTACCTGAAGAGGAAATCCTTTGAACCAAGAAGAGAAGGGAATGAAAAAAATTTTTGTGGTGCTTGCCCATCTATGGTGAGGTCTGTAATTTTAAAAAGAATCTGTTGGTGGTGTTTTGATTTAGGTTACTAATTAATGCCTTATTTATAACACATAATTAAACAAAAAACTGGTTTTGGTATAGTAACAGTGTAAATACTGGTTGTTAACTGTGAGTTGTACTATTTGCTTTTCTTCTGCTTTACCATGACAGCCTAACTACTGGATATTGGCAGTAATTAGCCATGTTCAGGGACACTGTTTGTTTCAAAAACCCAGTATATTATCAAAATAAAACACACTCTCCAAACGATCATGATATTGATATCTCAACTTACTGAACTTTTAACCATAAATGACAGTATTGAAAATTAAGCTCTTTAAAATTAAATGTGCATTAGATTTCAATTTTTACCACATGAAAAAATGTTCATTCAAATAAATTGGGTTATAGACTAAGGGTTCAAAAATCAACCATGATCATTAAATTCAACATTCTGAGCAACACACGTTCAGGAAGATAATAAAGCTTTGTGTGAACCCTTAATGGTGAAGATGGCTCAGTAGTATACAAGCCATTAAAATCTTACAAATGGTTTAATGTACCTACGGAAAACATTCTCAATCATGTAGTCAGGGATTTCTGATTGGTATTTGGCTATTCTAGATGCAATTTTGTGTGTCATGGAAATCTTGCTAAAAATATTACACAACATTTTTACAAGAAATGCTAGAGCTAAAGACAACACAAAGGCTTCTGCAGAACTCCACAATGGTTTGGATGGACTGTTAAAAATTTTCACACTTAGATCTTGCAAATGTTTACAGCTTTCAATAGAACACATCATTTGAGTACTCCTCATACATTAATCTTTAGTGGACACAAACCCTGACATAGTCCATTGACTTTACATAGCTAGTCTAGCATAGAACTAGTCATACATGGCTATGACTAAGAATAAAGTAACCAGTCACCTGCTGCTCATAAATCAGAAATAGCATAAAACCCCCCCATGTTTATGCTTATAATTTGGTTGTACATTACAGCTGATTCTGTATTTTGTTCTCTGGCTTTTTAGCAGTACTTTTCACTTGACTTTTCCCTTTTATCTTCAGAAGACATGACTGCAAGTAGCAGAATCTCTAAGCAAGATTTTCAAAAGAAGGTAAAAGTCTTATCCTGTTGGCAGTGAGGGTTAAAGGCATTTAGACACTTTTGAAGATCACAGTCTTATTTTTTTTAATGACTGCTTTCACTTCTGTAAATATGGTCTGCCAAATGCTTATGCAGCACTTAAGATCTCAATTCAAAACAAAAGTGAGCTTTAAATAGAGTGTGGGTCTTGCCAAGCTCTGCACCCAACAGAAAGTTTTATCCTTTGAGCATCTAATTTGGGCAGAAGATAAACATATGCATTCACGTTACCCATGATAACACAATAAACCGGAGCCACTAATACACTTATTCATTGTCCTTCTCACAGATTTTTTAACAGAGTATTAATGTCGCTGGTTTTTTTTCCACACAAGATCTTCCCTAACCTGACACATAATTCGTCCTTTTTGAAATAAATAACATTTATTTCAAAATTTCCTCTGCCTCATCTCCAATCTCTCTTAAATATCTTCCCTTGATCCCTTCTATGCCTGCTATCAGTACTTCTTTAATATCCACGGACCAGAAGCAACAAATGAGAGTGCCCAGACTTCTTAAAACCTTTCTGTTTTTTCCTTGTTCAGTGTTTCACAAAATCAGTCCACCATACAGAAAATGCACATAAAATCATCCCTTCACCTTTGCAGAGACATGTGCACATACCAAGTACGGTGTTTGCTGATTGGAACATAACCCATTTTTGTTTTCATTTAAATGCTTGCTATACATGTATCCTGAAGTTCCTTGATTAGTCCCTCAGTTAAGAGTATATTACTTTTTAAAGAAACTCTTGCTATTAATTTAAAGTGAAAATGACTGAAAGTGATATTCCCTAAATATTTTGGAAGTGCTCCAACCTTTGTTAATAATTAATTGGAATATGCCTGAGGCACTTAACATACATTAACTTCATATTCACTGTTGTTTAATTTTACATAGGATGAAGGAAAATTGTAAATGACAGCATGCCTATGGGCAATAAGACAGGGTGGTGCACATCTAGGGTTAATGAAAATTACCTTCCATAAAAATTACATCCTCAAACTGGACAAAACAAAACACTCCTTTTAAGAGAAGCATAGAATATCTAGCAGAGTTCTTTCCCCAGTGCTGGCAATTAGTAGGCTTTCTATTGACCACCCTGAATTACTACTGTTGTTCTTTCCTAGCCTGTTTGGTGAAAAGCACGTACTTTAAGCAAAGCTAAGATATCAAGTTTCAGCATGTGGGGACACATCTTTCCTGAAAGAAAGCTCGGACTGAAACTACTGAGTGTTTTGTTTGAGCAAGGACTTCACAATCTACTTTTTCCCTCTCTGAAGCCATACTGTTGCATTTGATCCCTTACTAAAACCTAGAGGACTCTTTTCAGACCTTCTGAAGGCAGAGCTGTTTAAATCGCATGCAATGCCACCAGATGATCATGAAAGTAAACCCTCAGTCTTCTTCTAAAGTGCCTGCTGCCTGGATTTAATTAAATGAAATTTAGCATTTTTCTTCATTCGCACTTTAGTTTAGTCAGAGGACTGCTCACCCCAGAAGTTAGTCTTAATTTGAGAGTCATTAGGTACCTTCTCGATCAAAAGTTTCAGATAGTTTCTTGCAAATGTAATGAAAAAGATTTTTTTTTTATTCCTCACACTACAAAGCTGTTGCAAACGCCTAATGGACAAAAAAAAAAGCTGGATTCTATTAATACCTCTGATAAAAAAAATATTGTAGTAAATATTTTTTACTGATCCAGTGAAGCCCACCTACATCAAGTCACTGCTATCACTGGGTTTGTTTCACATGAAGAGTATTACCTGAAAAGTAGCGATTGCTTTCATTAATAAGAATTTATTACAAAGAATTTATTCTGGTCTGGAGGCCCATCGCCAGTACTGCTGATGATCGCACCAGGCTCCCATCACAATTTTCAGAGGAAGCAGCTACGATAGTAAAACAAATCACACCCAGGTGTCTCCATGCGAGCACCTAGGCACAGAGTGCTCTCCCTCTACAAACACAAAGCTTCTTGTCAACCCAGCTAAGCTCCCAAGACTTAAAAAAGTCCTTTTCAGATCATTTTCAGCAGGTTCATATCTTCCAGCAGATTTAGGTTTTTTTCAGTAGATACCTATTTCAAAGTAGAGCTGCCCCTCAAAACCAGCTAAAAGGTAAAAAGTGTTGCAAAAAGCCTAGTTAAGAGGAGAAAGCCTTTCTAAAATAAGATGAAAATGAACACAGTATACAGCTGAAAGACTTATCCTTTGCATTTCTTAGAAGAAACTGGCTTAGAGAAGATGCACAGTGAACTGACAGATCCTACAACCAAGAGTATTTTGACATCCAGAATTCTAACAATGTTATCTTCGATTTTATGGGAACAGAGATATATTAACATTTAAAACTGGGCTTAGTATACAGTGAAATACAAAGCAGAGTAACATTGTTTCTCCCACAACTTCATACTCAGATGAGTTTCACTGTACACTTCATGCCTGTTTGTATGAAGAAAGTAAAACAGAGGCTGTTAATCTAAAGCCAGATTTTGATCTAAACAGTACTTGCAAGATTTACATAAAGTGTAAGAGAACCATGCACTTAGATCTGTGAGTCATACGGCTCAGCTGTAAACTGTCAGTTCACAAGGAATCTTGCAAAGCAAAACAAAATCAAGCATTTTTGTTCTGATTCAGAGCAACATTTTTTTAAGGAAAAAAAAAAAATAATGAAAGACCTCTGTCTGGGGATCACTGTCGCATTTCCGAGATGTCAAAATATTTTGTTTCAGTTTCAAAAAAACAATATTAATCACATTAACACAGCCTGAAATGAAATATTGCCCCCCTGTTCCCGCAGCAATCCAGCATGTCCCTGTAATTTTGAAGTAACCTTGTTATTCACTCCGACTGAGCAAAGGAATCTGAGTTAAACAGCTAAAACGTGTCTTCCTTGGTGTACATATAGGCCAAGGAGAAGCTAATAAATACATCCTTAATCAGGAAATGCAATGTTGCTCCTTTGCTCAATGTTATGCAGAAGAGACACCTAGGGCATTAAAGCAATTACATTTCTACTTGATTGAGAAGATCAGTAGCTGACATGTGAGTATTTGGGGAAGAGAATAGTCTTCCAGCTGGATTGTCAAGTCAAGGAAAGACTGCTTTAATTGCACATTTACTGTAAAGTATTCTAAGGGAGTGGCTTTTTTCATGACGACTTAATTTGAGTTACTGCATTCTGGGTAAGGTACAGGTCTCTAAATCATAAAATACAAGGGGAGGAATAAAAAAGGTTTTTCTCTTTTTCCTGAGAAAAAATAGAAAACTCATTTTTGGCTGCAAGCAGCTGAACTGAGAATATTATTGCTTAGTTTAAAGTTGAACTAAGGGATCACAGAAGCATCTAGTAAATATTTTCAGACTGAATCTTCTGGTTGTTACACACACAATTAGAAATTAAGGAAAAAATCCCTAACATCAGCTGTCATGAAAGATTTTTGCCTCCCTTTTTGCCTTCTCAACCACTTTCTAAAGGCGCAGTGGGACTATCCGACACAGTAGATTTGTACAGTTTAAAGAAAGTAGATGAGTTAACTTCTGTATGTTTGCTCAACAATTAAAATTTTATGTATACACACATATACACATACATATATATGTATTTAGATCAGTCCAGTCCAGTGGGTGAATATATATGACTATGCAGTCATATACATTTGCACAGTCATAAATATTCCCCCAGTGGACTGGGCTGATCTATGATCCTCACTGAACCTACCCCTGATGTACTGGACTTGGATATATTCCCCATGATGATAATTTTTTCCCCGTCAACAGCACCAGGTTAAAAAGTTTCTGTCCCTTTAGCTGTCCCTGGTCAATTGTTCCAACCTCAGTGTTATAGTTCGCTGCCAAAAACGCTTTTTGAAAGATTGCTTTTGAAAGCTGGGTGGCTGAAATTGCCCCAGGTTAAAAAAGGCAGGTAAAATCAGGAAGAACATAGGACAATACAGGCACACACTCAGATAAGTGATCATTTGCACACTGCCTTTGTAGGAAACCAAGGCAGAAACAATGCCCCCTTTCCAGCCCTGCAATTGCTCCCGATTTTACTTTATGCTATGAAGAAGAAGAAGAAAGAATCTTTCTTCAGTTATTATCTTCTGTTCTACCTTTGAAATTTTGGGACTCATCAAGTACTTCTTTCAAACTAATGAGTTAGCAAAAATATATGCCAAATTGTGGACGATAAACAATGTGATGGTACTCAAAAGACCTCCTGTGTAATAGCTCTGCAATCTACTTCACCTCAACATCAATGAAAATGGTAATTTTCCATCACTACAACCATCTAATTTTAATTGCTCTGTGCTGTTCATTTAAAAATCCCAGCTCTATCATATCAGTACCTTTTGCATGGGAAGGGGGAAAAAAAAAAAAGTGTGGAAATGGGAAATGTGCATTGTTTAACACAAAAATAATCATTGCTACCTTGATTTACCAAAACAGTCTTTTTTAAAAAACGTTGCATCACGCGTGTTCTGAAATGCTTTCCTTTCCATATTAAAAAAAGGCCAGATCAGATTCAGACACTGAGGCCTCTATCAGGTCTTCAGTAGGTGTACTTGTTCCCATGTAACTTTACCTTTGATGCTCTCATAAGGACCTAAAAATTTATTAAAATTGAATTTATTAAAATATATCAGAATTTATTAGTCTACATTTCCCGAATACTAACATACTGACCCATCTATGTCCCTACACTAACAGAGCCCCTGAAAAGATGCCCATGACAGCCTGGCTGATACATGCCCCACCAGGGTGGCAAAGCAGGGAGATGGGTCTTTGCAGATTGCTTGACTTTAAACTTAGTGGCTTCGTGCACAGAAGAACCAATGGCAGCTCTTCCTGCTCCCTGATGTAGGGATCTCTTGTAGACATGGAAATGCCCAGCATATGAAACTTGGCCTGGTGATGGACCTCCTCCATGAACACACTTCCTTGCAAAATTCCTCACCATTTGATGTTTCTCAGCAAGAATGCACCAGCCTTATTAGTTGCTGGCCCATTTCTGCTGAAAGCGATTGTGGTTACTCAGGAATACCCATTGCCCAAAAGGAAATGGGCCATCACAGGGCTGGCTGAATGCCCAGGCCTGTGCCCTTGGCACTTGCTGTGATTCCCACCGGCTCTTCCTGCCCGTGTGCATGGCGCCTGTGACGGCATGGCACACTCCGTGCCCCTCTCACTCAGTAGCAAAGCGTCCCTGCCATGACCAGCAGCATGGTTCCTTGCTGCTGCTCCCCCGGCAGGTGAGGTCCAGGCTCTGAAATGGTGTTGTCTGTACTATGGCACAGCCATCCTCAGCCTGCTGAGGCAAGCAAATAGTCACTACTACATTTTATTAGGTGCAGTGCTCAGACCTCTCACATATATACCCTTATTCAGGTGAAGGAAAAAATCTGCAGGGTTTGCAGAGAGGAGATTTCTATCTTTGAAAAACGTGATTCCTCAGTATAAATAACAGTTCAGCAAATATTCAATCATTTCTCACCACAGTTGTCACGTTCACAGTAACTGTCTAGATTAGCTACTTCATCACCGATGATAACTGAATTTGTTGGGGAATAATCTTCTCTTCCATATTGATTTGGCTGTTCTCTTCCTGTTACCAGAAGTTTTTCAGATTAATAAATCAGACTGCACTACCCTTACTCACACAGAACAGAGCCTCGCTCCACAATTATCTGTGTCGACTTCTGTAGGACTATTCCTGGTAAAAGTTATTTAATAAGGTTATCAGCCTACACATTCAGATTTTAACACGGTCTGTCTCCAACTCTTATCACGAAGAGTACCCTTTAACAGCCTTGCAGAACCTGTAAGATGGTAATACTACATTGCCTCAATCAAAAGGGTCATCTTACACACTTACCAATTTTATCTATACCACCTTCCAGTACTTTCAATACTCTGAAGAAGAAAGAATTCACAGATCTTGCAGCTTTCCCACTGACTTTTTTCAAGATGTTACCCTGCTCCGCAATTTGTTTTCATCAATTTGTAAATTTCACATTTTTATATTGCTTGTATTATACAACCAGCATTTGATAATTTACCCACTCCTTTGTGCTCTTTCTCCCTTCTTATTCCTTCCCCATGAATGTCCTCCCCAAATCCTAGTCTACCATTTCACTAGCCCTTTTCCAGTTTGCCCTGTACATGATTCTACAAGTTATAACTTACTTTTATCTTGTTTCCTCCATGTCTTCATTTTTTTCTGCATTGTTCTCTCTTCCCCCTTCAATATAATTTTCCCCCTACCCTAAACCACCTCAAAAATCTCTGAAACACTGACAGCTAGAAGTTGAACAAGTATTATGGGAGAACCACCATATTAGATTTGACCACCTCTTATAATTTTTCCCCAAACCGTTTGCTACTAAGCTCTATTTAGTACAATGTTCGGTTTCAGATTGACTTTATTCCCATGTTCTTGCAAGGTAGGTCTCAGCTCACTGAAATAATATAATGAGAAATACACTATTACTGCTTCTGTGCAGATATAGTTTTCCCCACTGGAGCATCCAAGCCTCCTGCACACCCGTGCATCTTCCCATCCTGTTCTCCCTCCTTTATAAGCAATGCAATTGCAGCTGGGAACTGAAGTAGATATGGTACTAAGTACATCCCACTGAAAATAAATAAGCACCCTAACAGTGCTATAAATCCAGGGACAGCAAAGTAGGCACTTGAATCCCTGTGTTGTGAAGCAGCACCCTAGAAAGGCTTCCGCTTACTCATCTTGCATTGTACACTGCACCAAGGCTTGAGAGAACAGCCACAAGCATTTCAGACTACACTTGCTCTTCAGTGACAAATCCTTCCTTAAGACAGTCCAAGCACAAAGTTGTCCTTAGTCACATATGGCACGTGTACTAAGTTCCAGCCTTTAAAATCTTTGTGACAGAATTTCAGTCTTTCATGAAATCATGTTACTTGGCATACAAGAGAGCTAAGAATTTAGTGTCTCAGATCTCTGTAACATATTAGTAATATAAAACCAAATATATAGCTCTGGACTATGGTAACCACAGTCAACTTGCCACACATACAAAAAATAGTTTAAATTTCCAAGTTGTTTTAATATATCACTTGAAAAAAACACCATAAAGATGTATATTGTTATGAATCCAATCTCACTTCCGTGATACTGAAATATGACCAGCATTTGAATAATGATTAGGGTATTTTATTTACTAAAGAAAAGAAAAATATATTTTCTGTATAACTGAAGAAGAGAGATTTTCAGTCAAACTATTTCTAAATCAGTCAGGACAGAGCTATTTGTTAGAGGCATACAGGAAAATGAGTAAGAAAGCTGCCCTTTATGGAAAACCTAAAACCCGCAGGATACTTAACTGACAAAATGCAGAATTGTTACCTTGCTTTTAATTTGCTTTATTTGAAACTGTACTGATATTCTCATAGAAATACAAATAAAACATGGTATTTCTTGCCACCAAACTCAGGGACGTGGACTATCTCTTCCATTCCTCAGTCTCCACCATCAGCATTTTACTCAAATATAAATATGATTCAATCATCAGTGCCCCCTTCTCTTAACCAGTAAAGCCAGTCACTATTTTAGCAGAACAAATTTAAAGAGAAACCCTACACTGGTAGGGAAGATTCATTAAGCTGCTAGTGCACAGATGTTACGCAGAGCTATTCTCCACACACAGGACTTGTCTAAGTCGCTTAGCAAGCAGGAAAACTACAGTTTAATGTTAAGGATGTGTAGGTTTCAATTTCTAAGACAAGACAGGACTACCAGACCTGCAAAAGGAATATCCTGTTCCTATGATGGCAATAAACCTTCACTTTAGGAATATTTACGGGCTATTTTTCAGCAATCAGTGATATCAGTAACAGACTGAGGAATGCCCGTCTGGAATGGATTGGTAGCCATGGACATCAACTTTATAGCTGATTACAGATTACAAGTGCAGGAAATATAAAAACATCCTTCTGCAATATTTGTAAATTGGTTTGCATATTTTATTTCATCATTTTTAATGGTTAATTGAAGGTTGAAACCTAGCACAAAAATGGGTTGCTGACACCCTGTTATCTGGGCGCCCTGATCTTCACTTTTCTGCTGTAGCACAGAAAGACTTACGCAGACAGTAAGAAACTGCATTCTTTATAGTTCCTAGCTTTACGAGACATTTAAAACAAGTGCAGCAAACACAGCTTTCTCACTTTTCATCCCCCACTTTAGGGCAGGCAGAATTCATTTTAGTGATCATTGTTTTGCAACAAACACAAAATAACAGTATAATACCATCACTTCAGAAGGGTCAAATTTAGTTGGCTTTTCGCACGTGATTACTTTCACTGGCTTCCAAAAGACTATTGTATGAATAAGACTATTGTATAAATAAGCGAGTACTTTTTTCCCTATGTCTACCAAAACATTAGCAGTATCTAAAAGATACCAATGTTCAACAACAGGTGCATAGCAAGAGAGGAAAAAAGGAAGACAAAAGCAAAAAAAATCCAAGCTGCAGCTGAGTATAATTACAAACATAAAACCTCAAACACAATTTAATCACTAGAAAATTAATCAAATCACACTGAAATGAGAATGTGCTATCTCCAGCATCCTTGGGGGAAAAGAAGATAAGAACTCAGTGAACCTCCAGGTGCAAAGCATAGAGGAATGAAATACTCATCTATGAAATCTTTTGTCTGTACCCCATCATTGCCTCTAGATGACTTTGGATCTTTGCTCCAAGTACTAGGGATAACCAGTGGAGATGAGAGCAAGCATAGACCCACACAATCCATTTTGCCATCCTAACCTCCACAGAAATCTGTATACAAGTAAACTTATCTGCTCCTGCTTCTCCTCCCTAGCTGGACAGGTCCAGAAGAAAGCACCAGTGGTGCAGCCTCAGACAGACCCATTCCTGCAAGCTGTAGCATGCCAGAGTAGAAGTGGAATCAGTGCAGCCTAGAGGACAGACATGCAGAGATTATTTTCATCTTGTACCTTGGTGCGTATTCAGAAAAAGTCCTGTATAAAATTCTATAAAGACTACAGTATGTATATGTATAGATTTACATACACACACACTTGTACTCCTACCACCAGTGCAAAGATACAAAACTACAGAGTCCTTACTCACCCTCTAATTCCCTCCATCCTTTTTCCTCAGATTATTGTAACTGACAGGTACTCCTACTCAGTTATCCGGTAAAAGTTACCAAGCTGTGAACTTGCAGGAGAAAAGCTGCCTCCTACAGACCTTACAAAAATGGCACAGTGTGAAACTCTGCAGTGGTGCATAGCTCCACTATATGGCATTTAATGTTTTATTCCTTCAAATAATCAAAGGTTACTCAGAAGAATGATGCAGCTAAGGAGAAACGTCCACTGCTGTGCAATGTCTTAGTTAACTGTGCTTAATTGATGTGCTGAACCCAGCTCACACTTGATTTTAATTGTCATGGCTCAGCTAAATCAATGAAGTTATAGTGAACCACACTATTTTGCTACCTTACATGTTAGTGTAAGAGCACACCATTATCCCAAAAATTCAAATGTACAAGTAATGTCCTCTAATACTTTCTGTATTCCAGAGAGTCCATGAGCCATTTGAATCAAAAAGGCACTTAACATTCCATATAAAATCATTATAAATACACAATAAAGTATGGCAAATTTTCTAGTAAGCCAGCAGCACTGAAGTTTGCAGTTAACATAACTTTGCAACTATACAACCTAGGAACAGCCTCAGATTTAGCTAAGCCAGATTCCTAATAAGCTGCATCATCACCTGAATTTAATTTAACAAAATTTATGCTACTAGCCAAAAAGAAATTTGTTAGTTGGACAGTTGCTATCTAAATTATTAAAATACCTGCTTCAACAAGAAAGGAATTCATGTAAAAAGTCTGAGACTGCACAAATGTACTGAACAATCATGTCACTGAAAAGACATAGCACAAAAAGGATAAAATAAGTTTTCATACCTGTGTTTAAAGATGAAAAAAATCAGTTAAATTCAACAACTAATTGCAGAGACTCAAGATCATACTTTTATGTTGTGTTAAAGCTATGCATACACATAAACCCACAAGTTTTTTACACAGCAAAATTGGAAGCTTTCCTGGTCTATATTGTACCTCATTTTGTTGCAAAGAAGTGTGGTCAATGATAAGTAGTGGTCCCTTTATAAATAGTTACACATTTTCAGCTTCCACAGGAAAGGCTCATAAAAACACATCTTTCTCCTTTTCTTCCTGAGGCAGCAGTAGTGATAATAAAGGACTTTATTTATGAATAATGTTAAGAAAACCAGTGTGTTGGCTTTATCAGTCAATACCCTAAGGGGAAGAGCTCTCATATCATAAAAATCATATTTTTCAGGATACCTACACAATATGTGGAAATCTTTCAGAGAAAGAGGAGATTCCCTACTGAACCTATCCCTGTTGTGAACCTCTTATCTCAGGAGTTCTAAAGACAGAAACAAATTAAAAATTCCCTAAGGTTACAAATGATGGATGAACCTCAGGATACTTTACAATAGGGTTATTAAAAGGGAATTAAAGGTAGGAACTATGAAGGGGAAAAAAAAACAAAATAAATAAACAAATGTATGAATTAACAGGTACCACTATTAGAAATCCCTGTACAGTAGTCCTCCGAAGTAAAGTTTGAAAATCCAGCACCCTTTTTCCCACTGAACTGAAGCTTCTGTCATACAGCAAGTTAATCACTTATACAGATCAGCAAAATGTGTCCTTTCCATCTCATATGCATCATATTCAGTTTTTCTGCAGTGTAGAAGCGTGTCAATAAGACAACGCAGTTCCCTACTGGCAAAGCCAAGCAAGCTCTTAGAAAGTGAGAGAATGAGTTTGAATTTCTTTACAGCAAAGACAGAAGCCACATCTTGAATAAGCTCTCTAAGCTTTACGTTGTTGTGTAAGAGTCCCACCTTCAACTGTGTTTCCTTCAGAAAACAGCAGCATTCCTATATTTTGCACTGTGTCTAATGCCTGAGGACTGCTCTGTGAAACTGGTACTGTATGAGTTGCTCAGAATAGCTTAACACGTGGGGGAACATAAAGACTTTTGATCCTATTTGGCAGTAGGCATGGGTTAACACAATGATATCCTCAGCTTTTCTGAGATTACAGTGCTGCTTGGTATACAGAAAGGGAAAACTTTAAGCTCCTGGTGAAGTTTAATGTACAGAAATGAAACTAGGGTGATTGCAGTTTGAGAGTTAGGTGCACACGTTCTTTCCCTGCATTTGAGAGCAGGCACTAATTTAGCTCTAAATGCAGTTCTGAATGCAGCTGAAAAGTACTCATCGCGCCAGTCCACTCTGAAGCAGAGTGTTCCCAGGGTATACCAGAATCTGCTCGAGAGAGCTGTAACAGAAAAGTCAAGATTGGTCTGTGTGGTGGAGGGGGGGAAAAGGTCTGGGTGTGGAACCAGTAAAAGGAGCAAGTTGCACAAGGACAGTAAGAATGGCACCTACATTACCGGGTGACAAAGACCCCACCATACACCTGTGTGCAGCTTCTCAGGATGCTCAGGCCAGGAGACAAAGGGAGAGCGTGCAAACCCTGATAATTTACTGGGGTGGGATAGATAGATCATAAAGGGCACAAAAAGCTATATACAGAGGCAGAATATGGTAACCAACTGTAGAAGACCGACAGAAAAACAAGATGTCTCAAAGTCCACCTGCTGCCATACTGATAACAAAGGGGGTACACGCTTGGTTATCAGAACAACCAGACATTGTTTCTCATGGCTGTGCTATACCAAGTGCTGCCCAAGTGACAAAGGCAGGAAAAGCCTATACGGCAACCATGTCAAACGATGATTTGCTGAGCAAAGGTGACCATAGCGCTGATGGGCCGAACTGCAAGTCAGCAGGGACTATAAACTGGTGCTGTGACTTACCCCAATTGGGACCCTCGCCACCGTCACAACTTGAGAACCACAGATCAACAGGACGCTGCTGACTCCAGAGGACCAACAGGACGCCGCAGACCTGTGGTGGTGACTATACTCTTGCTGTGCTCCATAATACTGCTTCTCCTTTCTACCTTTTCTCTACTTCTGCTTTTACTCTATCGCTCATCTCGGCGACTATTGCCAGGAAACAACAATAAAGCCCTAGTGAATGGCATTTGACCTCGTTTGTGTCTTAATCTCACGCTTGGAATTATTACGAACCCCTCCCGGACCCTCGATCGGACCGGGACGTAACACCAACCTAAAAACCCAGGAGAGGTAGACTTGTAAAATGGTATCCTTTGTCGTACATCTCACCCAAGGAGTCCTGGAAGGACTGCCTGGGGACTACCAGAGTACATGCGTTTTGGGGCCGGACTGCCAGACACATGCATCTCAGTGCTTATGGGTTTTTCTTTATGAAAGCATGAATCTGAACAAGTAAAGTTAGTTTTACTGTAGTTTTTGGAAATAAACACATCTTCCACTCCTGTAAGAGCTTGTATTCAACTTTGCAACAGTATTTCCTACACCAGCTTGCTGGAGTCTAGCATTTTTCTCAGCATTTTTTACAAGGAAATCTTCAATGCGACAAGGGTTTCTTACCCATATGGTCAGATATCCTCCCATATGTTCTTTAATCAGATATATTCACTCTTTTTCTAGCCACTCTTCTGGCCTTTTAGCTGGCCAAAGGGAGATCTTGCAAGCTTCTGAGTTTTGCCCTGCTCAGCAGCCACTGAGGAGATGGAGAAATGCCCACTGAGGGCACAAAATCTTCTTTAGCTAACAGCTGAAACGAAACACTCTCTGGCAGAACAGAAACAAAAGCTTCTCTGGTACCAAGAGAAGGCTAGCAACCAAGTTGACTGACACCTGAAGCCCTCTCCTTCGTCCCCTCTCCAGATGTCCTCCAAGCCACAGATCATCCAAATTTAGCCAAGAGCATCTACTCATATCCAGGAGACAAGCAACTTTTCACGCACACTCCTCCAATTGCTAGTGCTTCTTTCAGCACTGCCATACCAATCTCAAGCACAAAGGGTCAAATTTGACTTTTACGCTAGTTTCACAGCTACTTCTCGCACAACAAACAGGTTTCAAAAGTAAAACAGGCACAACCTTCCTCTGTCAAATGAAGAGAACCTTCTGGGACAGCTTTTTGGTAGTCAAGAGCTTATATTTAGATTTCTGAGCATCTCTGGTGCTTTTAGTGCCTTATTTTAGATTTTATGTGCCTGAGTCTTTCAGTAGATCCACTCACTTATATTTACAGTGTTGAGTAATGAAATATTTAACTGGCACTAAAGCTACAGTTCCTACACCACTAGAAAAAATAAAACACGAAGAAAACCAAAATCTTCCATAGGATTTCTTTGAAAACTTCTGCTTTTTTGCATCTTACTTTTGGACTGTTAAAGTCCTTGGGAAAACGTGTCAAGTACACTGCTCTGATTCTAAATGATTTTACAGCATCCACCCTGAAGCTTTTCTTCCTCAACAGTGCAGCACAGCAAAACTCCCTCAAACTGTAAAAGCAAGGTAAGATTTTTCATAAATTTTAAAAAAATCCATCACTTCTGGATGAAAAGAAAAAACAAAATTTAAAATTATAAGACATAAAAGCCTCAGCTGGGAATGAGGCTTTCTAATAGCTAGCTAGAACGGTTTGACCATCTTCACCATGAAGAAAGAATTACTGAATGCCCACAGAGTCATAGTTCTGACCGAGGAATAGACAACGCTATTTAGCTCTTAATAAGGAGAAGAAACACAGGTGCAGCTAATTATTCACCATTCATGCACAAACAAACCAGCTGTTATTTCAGTAGCCCATATGATTTTTGTAAGCAGCCATGATAGCAGAAGTCATGACCGCTAACACATTAGATCTACTGTACTTCCACACGTTGCAACCACCTCACATCCAGGTATGCCCTGAGCTCTCACACGGTAATAATGAGCACCAGGCTGGGTCAGGCATTTGGAAGCGAGTTTGTCAAAGCACAGCACCGAGATGATGCTGGCTGATTGCAGCTCCTTCCTCAATTACTGAGCCAGTACTCCACCAGGGGGTTAAAAGTTAGTCTAGGTGCTAAACTGCAAACAACTGTGTAAAGCACTGGAGGTCATTGAACATCCTGCAGCATTTGTAAAACAGAGATGCTCGATCTTCTGGCCCTCACAAATTTTCATCTGAAATAAATTGACCTTAATGAGCACCACTGCTAATAATTTCAGTCGAGGCTAAGGATTGTTTGTAGAGCAGCTCTCCAAAGCTTGCCCTCACTTCAAAGACACGCCAGTGTATGACACAGTTGCATTTTTTTCTCAGTGCTAATCCTTTACCCAAACTTTGCATTCAATCTTTTTATTCATTAAAAATACACCAATATATAGGAATATAATAACTCCATTAGCTTTTGTTTGATGGTTACATCCTTCCACAGTAATTCTCCTTCACAAAAGGTTCTCTCTGGATTACCCAACCAATTGCTGTCTTCCCAGCCTTATACCACACTCACTCCTACAAAGCCAGATCTAAAGCAGCCTCTTTATGCCCTCTAAATGTGGTGTCTTTTATCTTCTCTCCTGCTACAACTACATTCTGACTCCACAAAGACCCTTGACAGCACAAAGAGCAAGCAAATGGCCTTGAAAGTCAGGAAATAACACTGGTAGCAAGCTTCTTTAAAAAGAGCTTTATAATCACGTGCTGCTATTATTCTCTGAATGATACGGGGTTTTATTTTGGAAGGGATGTGGCAGTAAATTCAATCCTGATATTGTACAGAACGATGATTGTTCCCAGGCAGTTACACCTAAACTTCCCAGTTTGATAATACGGATACCAGATATCACTTAAAAATTAACAGGAAAGACCTTGTTAATTTGTGATCACTAAAAATCCATCTTTAAACTACTACTTTAAATCATTTGCAAGTTTGGAAAAAAGGCTTTCTATACATCTTGCAAATGTCTTTGCTGAATTGAACAAAACCAAAAGGGTATACTGAACATAGCGAGATAGACAGAAAGGGAAGAATAACAGATGACTGCTTTGGTAGGAAAGTAGCTGAACTATACTAATCTGAATGGCATTAGTTTATCATACAAAGACATTTAATTTATTTCATTATTCTCTGTGGGCAGCTAAAGCACCCCAAGGCCCTAACATATTCAAGGAGATGAGCATAGCGGACAAAGAGTCCTTCAGAGTGCAATATTTAATGAAACTTAAATTAGGTCTCAAAAGAGCAATAGAGTGTATATTAAATATGGCACCGTCACTGAGCCATTCTGTTCATACGCATGTGTTCTAAAGTAATTGCCACCAAATGCACACAGGGCCCCAGAAGATTTTAGTACAGTTTTAATATAGCCATGCCTATAGCTTCCATTTTAACATACACTTCATAATATTTTGTTAACATAAGGCACAGGACATAAGGGTAAGGAAAAGTTTGCAGCTGAGACCAAACACCTCCTTAAGAAACAAAAGAAAATAATTTTGTTGTCTCAGCAATGAAGTGAAAGGCTATAGGATTTTTGGTTCTGTCTGCCTCTATAAATTTATATATATATATGTGTGTCAAAAAAAAAAGTTAAAAGAATATGTACTCGTGTTTTAAACACTGCAATTTAACTAGGTGATCAGAAAGATATTATTGACAAATGTTTTATACATTATTATGTTTCTATGAATTTATGTGGGGAAGAAAACAAAACAAAACTAAACACCCAAACCCTCAAATCCAAACTTGGATTCAATCCGTCCTCTAACAAAAAATTACCTGAAAACAAACTCACTTTCATATAGCACTGTGATGCACTGTAGTACAAAATACCATGCAGTAAAAGACAATTAGAAGCAAAAACATTTTTAAACAGGAAAATAATCCAGTAGTCTTCAAAAATTTGGCCTTAGCAAAAACAAAGTCTTTTTTTTTCACTAAGTATGACAAAGAAATAGGTACTTAATACCTATAATCAAAACCATGAAAAAACAGATGGTTTTGAAGTTCATGGTTTTGAAAGAAATCAGTATACAACTGAAATGATTTTAAATCAAAAGAACTGAAGTTCTGAAAAGGACAACAGGACAGCATGGCTCTGCTGAATATACTGTAGCAATTTTGTTCTGCAATGCACTCTTTTCCAAATCCAGGGAAGTAGCATTGAGTCAGGCCAGAGGAAGAACGGCTCAACACAGCAAGACACGGAAACAAAGAGACACTACTACAATAACCAGAACAAAAGAAGGACAAAAACTTGTCATAGTCCCAAATGCAATAAACAGCATTAAAGACAAGACTTGGGAGTAAGAAGCGAAGACCAGAACTTCAATATTTGGCTGCTCATTGGACAGAAACCAGAACATCAGGAAACAAAACAGACCTTAACCAAAACTAGAGGAAAGTTTAAGCTCTTCATACAACTGCAGTAACGCTTCTCCCATCACTTCAGATGTGCAGATGCTGTAACGTTAACAGGCAATTCTAAGGATTCTGTGTGCTTTCTGCCAACCCTCAGCACAAGGGGTTTTGGCTGAAGTGCCGGTTTAGGGCGAGATGTGAGTTTCTGCCTATGATATCAAGCTACTAACTGTTAGAACTGGCCGTACAGACAAATCCAGACTACAAGCATTAAAGTTTGCATATTTGCTCTTCCCACAAGTCTCAGTATTTGTAGTTTCCTGTAGCCAAGGATCATGTCATAAAGGAAACCCACCATCTGTAAACCATTAATTGGGGGACACTACAGTGAAGTATTCCTTTTGCACGATCTCACTAAAGACTTTTCCTAAATCTTGTATTTTCTTGACTTTTGCTCTCAAAATTAAACTCACAACAACCCAATCAGATGACTGGTTAAACAAAACTTTTGCAACTTGACTGAATTAAATGGTAACTTACTGCAGTTCACCTGGAAGCAGCAACTTCAGGAAATACGTAAGATCTCTTCTTTGGCACACTTCACATTAATTTGAATCTTACCAAAATATTAATCTTTTAAAAACTTCGTATTTTGTAATCTGCAGGGTTGTTTTACAATTTATCAAGATATAGACAAATATTTTAAAAGTAACAAAATCTCTATATAAACTTGCATGGAACTTAGTACTCTTGCATAAAAACTCCATTTATTGGCAGTGTCCCAGTTTAATTAAAAAATTTTGTGTATTGTATCAGAAAAGTCCAGAATCTTTTCTCTTCTATACATGCCAATACTTTAACTTTTAAAAAGGATGCCTGGCACAGTTACACATTTCTAGCATTGTATCTTAACACAGCCCTATGTTGTACTCTTTCAACAGATTTGTGTTCGAGTACTCATGCTTTACCGAAAACTGCTATTAAAATAAGACAATCCTGTTGGTGCACTTATTATAGGTACTTAAACTCTTGAGCATTTATCAATTTAAGCATTTCTGAGAAAATTCGTTTATAAAACGATCAAACACCACATCTGGACACCAACACCCACACATTCTCATTAAGGAGAAATTAACTGCACCTTGCCGGTTGTTTGGTTTTTTTTTGTTTGGTTGGTTTTTTTTTTTTTCATTTTGAGAATGCACTCACTTGAAGCTGCAGATCCGAAGAGATTTAACAAGCACTGCAGCCATCTTATGATTAGAGGCTTACAGTGACGTTATACAAACAAGTAGCAACTACTTGTTTCAGAAGTTGTATTATCAAAGATACTGAGAAAAGATGGATTTTCACCTTTTTGTGTTACTTTGACTATGAGCTAAAACAGACCTTGGCTATCAAAGCTTTAAGGAACCAATCCCAAACCTGAAGGCATCAGACAGCTTTTAAATGACAAAAAAAAAAAGTGAGGGAACACTACAAAACCAACTGGTGTCTCAGTTCTTTACAAGGCTTGCTTTCAAATAGATTTTCTAAAGAAAAGTAGGTTTGAAAAAATAACTAATTTGCTTTCAAACAGTAGATTTTCTTAAGAAAGGTCCAAAAAATAACCAAAGCCTTTGGCTTTGAGGAAGTGCATTACAAACGTCTGAAGGGCGTTTCATCTACAATTTCATAAGGAACTCCCTGGTAAAAATCACACTGAAGACAGTCATTTGCTGTGTCATGTTTTTATTTTTTTATCACCTGCATTTTTATGTGAAAGTATGAAACTTAAACAAATATTCATGTGGCAGTTAACAAAGTCCATCACTAAAGATACAAATACTGTTTTGCAGCAAACGTCCAGACAATTCAGAGGAGTTCAAACAATCACCAGCTTTTACCGGAGTGCTGACAAAAGAAGCTTACAAGCTTCCTCCACTCCCTTTCCTAACAGACATACACATACTACTAAGAACTAGTCAGAGCCATCTTTTGACAGCCTCCACGGCTATTGCGGTCTACATGACAGTTGCTAACTCAAAGAGAAAACAGGCCATCCACAGCTGGTCCCCGAAGGAAGCACAAGTCAATGCTATGAGGTGACATGAGACCAACTGTTCTTTTCTCCACAACAGCCGCTTCGAGGTATTCCTCGACTAAAACACTGGCCTTTTCCAAGTATGTCAGTTTTCCAGCTGAATCTGCTTCTCCTTGAGAATGGTTAAATGCTTCCTGGCCACACATCTGGGAAGGGGATTAAAAAAACCCAGCCAACTCCTCCCCCACCCCTTCTTTGGCACTGAAGGGTGGGGGTCCGCCCCGCGCTTCACCGGCGGCAGCGAAGGGAGGAAGGAGGGGACGAGCCGCCTCTCCCCCGCCCCGAGGTCCAGCGCTGCCCGCGGGCGGAGGCGGGAGGGCGGGCAGGCCCGCAGCGCCCTGCGGCGCCGCCCCCTCACCGCAGCCCCGCCGGCCGCGCCCTCCCCCAGGGTCGACTAGACGGGCGGCACGAGGCTCCTCTTCTCCAGCGGCTGCTCGTCCTCCTCCAACAGCTCGTCCAGCTCCCCGTCTTCCAGCTCCGAGGCCTCCGGCCCGCCGGCGGCCCGGCAGCGCCGCAGGTGCTGCAAGGCCCGGCGGTGCTTCTCTTGCAGCCGCCCCAGCTGGGCGCGCAGGGCCTCCGCCTCCTCGCCGGGGTCCGCGGCGGCGGGGTCGTCGGGGCCAGGCCCCAGCAGGGTCTGGCGGAAGAGGCAACGGTTCTCGCGGCGCAGGCGGCGGTTCTCCAGCCGCAGCCGCGCGTTCTCTTGGCGCAGCCGCGCGTTGTGCCACTCCCGCTCCTCCCGCTGCCGCAGCGCCTCGCTGTGGCTGGCCGCCAGGTCCGCGTACCGCTCCGCCAGCTGCTGCGGCGAGCCCCGCGACTGGCCGCGCCAGCCCTCCTGGCCGCCCCCCGGCCCGGCGAACTCCTCCGCCCCGCCGCGGCGGCCGCTACCGGCGGCAGCGAGCCCCTCCCGGCCTCTCCGCGCCCAGCCGGTACAGCCCCAGCGCCCGTCCACAACGCGCATGCGCCTCATCCGTGCCGTGCGCGCGGCCCGCCTGCACGCCCCGCCGCCGCCGGGAGAGGAGGGAGGTGCGCAGCGCCGGCACCTCCTTATGCAAATGAAGGGGCGGGGCTTCAGCCGCCGGAGAGGTGGGGCGGGGGGGTCGGGGTGGAAGAGCCGGCGCGGCCCGCCGGCGCCATTTTGGGCGTGGCGCCATTTTGGGTGCGGGGCTGTGCTGCAGGGTCGCCGGCAGCATGGCTCTTGCTATCAGCACAGCTGGCAAAGCAGGGCTTTTGGGGCCTAAGCGCAGAAACCCGTTAGCTCCTTTCGGGTCATAACTTGTTCTTCTCCCCCCTGTTTCCCAGCTGTGTGAGGTGACGGATGGGCTTGGGCCGCTGGGCGGTCCCCTTTCAGAATACCCCAGTCCACCTCTTTGCCTGTGTGACAAAGTGGGGGTTTCACTGGTTGGCGTGGTCTTTCAGTATTTGTGTGGGCCTCATTTTTATCCTTACTTAAAAGTGGTGCCTACAGGACAAAGGAGACTTAATATCAGCTCAGAACTGCTTGTTAAATGAAGACCTGGTCATAAAAATGTTAGTCCATTCTGGTGTTGCTAGGTTGTTGGGATTTAAGGAGTGAGAAATGCAGGCTGTAATGATGCATAGCGTGTGAATAGTTCTGACAGCTTGTACATGATTCGAGTTAAAGTAACAAGATCGTGTGATACAAACTTGCCCATAAACTATTTCCAAAAAAAGAAGAGAAATAGGATGTGAGGACTCTATATTGATGGCTTTTCACAGTGGGTGGAGAAATCCATTAATCTTCTGAAATTCTCATCGATTCTGTTTGGTTGTCCTCCTTTACATAACCATGCGTGTAGGTACCTGCACAGTTACGTAGTCCTGTTGGGATTACCATGACTGTGCAGTACGTATCACTGTAGACCTGCGCATATTTTTTGCACTTAAGGTTGTAAACTGTGATGAGGACCATGCTTTGCTTTGTGGTCTGTTAATTATCAGCTGAAACTGTCTGTTGTGCATATAGGCATATATAGATCCAGTGTGGATCATGTATTTGAAGTTCAACAAACAATGCATAGCAGTAATTGTAATGATTATTTTCAGAACCTTTTTGGCTCTAAATGATGACCATTTTCTTAAAAAGTTTAGAAAAGCAACAGCAAATCGCTACTGTACTTTTGCCATGACTGCTGGTCAGCAAAAATGAACTTAGAGCAAGTATTTCCTGTACTAAGGCAGCTTCCAAGGAGAGACTGACTAGGGAATTAGAGTAATTCCATGTAATATGTAGCTAAACTGGTTTTTGCATTGAAACAAACATGTTAATGCCTGTTTATTAGTGACTTCTTAATGTTGCTGCTTTGGTAGGCCAAATACAGCAAAGCGCTGAGACACTTCAGACTGTGTGGAAGCGGACCAGGGCTTTGCACTCCTGGGAAACAGTGCATAGGGTAGCATAGAGCTTGAGCTTTTCATGACCAGTAAGTTAGATTACAGTCATCATTAACAGCACCTTCAGCTTTGGTTTGAGGCTAACTCTTCCTTGCGTCTTACCGTGAATGTTGTATTATGGCTCTCAATTCTGTTTATTCACCTATTTTAGTTTTTTATGTGCCTTTATTCCACTCTGGAAATTACATGCATGTATACAAGCATAAAGATTGATGGGCTGTATATTCCTATAAAAATGATACATATGAGAAGGGAATTTACTGAATTTCAGATTCCTTGGACAATGTTTAAACACCAATTTGATATTCTTGTATTAAAGGTAATGACAGCAAGTAGTTATTGGTTAAGGACGATGAATCAGCATAGACAAACTTTGGTTGTGAAATAGGAGCACACTAAGCAGTGTCAAGGGAGGAAATGAAAAGGGGAAAGAAGACACACAAGTTGTGAGTAGTTGTCCAGTCTTCAATGATTTTCTACTCAGAGAACGCCTGTGAAGGACACATTATTTTAAACAGCAGTAACATGGTAGGTATAAATATTATCTGCGTACCTATTGATTATAGTCCTGTTGTTACTTAATGGTATCAGGTCTCCATAGATGAGAAAAGAGAGTGTCAATGCTTGTGGACCGTCAGCTGTCACTGATTTTGCACCCTATCCAACCTGCCTGGAAAAAAGACTCTAGAAAAACATCTCATAAGGAAAACAAAAACTGTTGGTGATCATCATTCCCTTTACAACTTGGGACACTGAATTCATATTTTTGAAGTGAAAGGAGTTCAAGCAGTTTGTATGGATATGAAGGGGTTTTATTCTCTGTGATTCTTAAAGGAGGTCATACAAGAAGTTAGGCCCAGGCTGAGTTCAGTTCAATTTTTATACTCCCTTTTCTGCTCTTAGAGTCATAGACTGATAGACTGGTTTGGGTTGGAACGGACCTTTAAAGGTCACCTAGTCCGAGCCCCCTGCAATGAGCAGGGACATCTTCAACTTGATCAGGTTGCTTAGAGCCCCCTCCAACCTGACCTTGACTGTTTCCAGGGATGAGGCATCTACCATCTCTCCAGGCAGCCTGTTCCCGTGTTTCACCACCCTCATCGTAAAAAAAGTCTTCCTTATATCTAGTCTGAATCTACCCTCTTTTAGTTTAAAACTATCACCCCTTGTCTTATCACAACAGGCCCTGCTAAAAAGCTTGTTGCATCTTTCTTACAAGCCCACTTTAAGTATTGAAAGGCCACAATAAGGTCTTTCCAGATCCTCCTCTTCTCCAGGCTGAACAGACCCAACTCTCTTAGCCTGTCCTCACGGGAGAGATTTTCTGTTCCTCTGATCATCTTCATGGCCCTCCTCTGGACCCGCTGCAACAGATCCACATCTTTCCTGTGCTTAGGGCTCCAGAGCTGGACACAAGTACTCCAGGTGGGGTCTTACGGGAGTGGAGTAGAGGAGGGGAATCACCTCCTTCACCCTGCTGGCCACGCTTCTTTTGATGCGGCCCCAGGTACAGTTGGCTTTCTGGGCTGGGAGCGCACATTGTTGGCTCATGTCCAGTTTTTCATCCACCAGTACCCCCAAATCCTTCCCTGCAGGGCTGCTCTCAATCCCTTCATCCCCCAGCCTGTACTGATACCAGGGTTTGGCCCTGACCCAGGTGCAGGACCTTGCACTTGGCCTTGTTGAACCTCATAAGATTCATATGGGCCCCCTTCCTGATCATGTCCAGCTCCCTCTAGATAGCATCCCATCCCTCAGGTGTGTCAACCACACCACTCAGCTTGGTGTCATCTGCAAACTTGCTGAGGGTGTACTCGATCTCATGGTCTATGTCATTGCTGAAGATAATGGATAGTATTTGTCCTAATACAGACCCTTGAGGGACACCACATGTCACTGATCTCCATCTGGACACTGAGCTGTTGACCGTTATGCTCTGGATGCAACCATCCAACCAATTCTTCATCCACCAAACAGTCCACTCATGAAATCCATATCTTTCCAATTCAGAGAGAAGGTTGTTGGTGGGGACTGTGTTAAAGGCCTTGGAAGTCCAAATAGACAGAATCCATAGCTCTTCCCTTGTCCACTGATGTAGTCACTCCATCATAGGAAGCCACCAAATTTGTCAGGCAGGACTTGTCCTTGGTGAAGCCGCGCTGGCTGTCTCGAATCACCTCCCTGTCCTCCGTGTGCCTTAGCATAGCTTCTAGGAGGATCTGTTCCATGATCTTCCCAGGCACAGAGGTGAGGCTGACAGGTCGGTAGTTCCCAGGGTCCTCCTTTCTACCCTTTTTAAAAATAGTGGCCCACTGGTTCCATCCCAACCTTTGAGAAACAGTACAAAGGTAAAAGAATGTCCCATCCGAGTCTCTCTTCCACTGCATGCATTCGCCTGAAGTGTATGTAATTATAGTTCATATGAGTTTTCCTGAAATTAAGGTAGATCATTTTGCTCTGGTGCAACCAGTGCAATATGGCTTTCAGGCTTGAATTTGATTCAAAGTCAAAACTCCAAAAAGTTCTCAGTATTTTGAGATAGGTATTTCATGTAGTCCTGAAGATAAGAGCATTGCTGTGTACATGTGAAGCAGTGTCATCCAAGGGACAGCAAGCAACAAATTTAAAAATACAATAGAGCATGCATTAGCTTTTAAACTGAGTGCCTTCAAAATAGCACGGCTCAGTGATGTCATCTTTCCAGTTGCAAGGCCTGATTGAGCTGTTTTAATGTGTTTATGTAGTCATCAATGTTTTTCAGAATCTAAATGTACATGAGCAAACAAAGTTTCTAGCTGTCAGCTTCTGAACTTTCCAAGGGGAAGTAAAGGTTAACTAATAAATACATATTCTTGTGGCTCAGCCTGAAAGAAAGCCTGGAAGACCCTTACTGGGAAAGAATATGCAGTCTCATTAGGTTGGATCTTGCTTCAGCACTTCTCTGATACCATGTAAAATGCTAGCATTAATTGCATCACTGATTACATTTCAGTGGACAGAACAGAGCAAAATCGTAGTGGTGGGACCTGTTGGAAATGAAGGTAATGAAAGAGCTACAGAGGAACAAAACAAAAATTAAAATTGGGTAAAGAAAAACAGTACAGTTCAGAGAATAGCATAAAGGGAGAAGAAAGAGAAATTGTGATAACTTGCAAGGGGAACATGTTTCCTAGCTGAACAAGAGTAAAAGAGACAATGTGATAGTTAATAAATGATAACCAGAAAGCATACTTACAATACAAAGTTCTGCCTTGATCTTTATGCTGACATAACAGGGAGGTTTCAGTGCAGGATGAGAAACGCATGCATCTATGTTTATACTGTAGCTCATCGATCACCATTAAAAATAAAACACGGGCTTCTACCAAGAATTCAATTTGACATCAGTAAAGAAATAGCAACATGGAGTGCATCAGTAGTTTGCTAACAGTCCTGGAAATAATGTAGGAAAATGCAGGTCCATCTGTAGGTCTTTTTTGAGGTTGAAGGGAAGTAATATCTTTGGAGTGAGCATTTGTAGTCTGGTGTATCAAGAGGAGATGAACATTTCCTTTCCAACTAGAGAAGATTTGGAGAGATGCCCCCTTCCAGCTGATTCCAGCTCTCAGCTTTAGTTTTCAGTGCAACAGAACTAAGTAAACCGTAGTTTAAAGAAAAAAATCTCTTTAGACATGAGGAGGGATCCTGCTGTCATACTGAGGGAAAATCTATAACAACATGATAGATACAGTTCTGATAGCCTTGCGGCTGGTGCTTTTAATTGGTCTTCATAAATGTTTTATGCATTCGGGAGGAAACTTAGTCAGCATTCTGAGCTGATGTTTGCTTAAAAAAAGGTATATGTTGATAGAGCTTATAATGTCATCTGTAACACGTTTGTAAATTAGCTTGAGTAGAAGACACAGCGTATCTATTCTCGGCAGTCTGCACACTGAATTCAAGAGTGAATAGAGAGGCTTTATTCTAACCGTTTTCACTAATGTAAAGCAGGAATGCTGCTGTCAAAGGCAATGGGATTATATTTACACTACTGCCAGCCTGCAGTAAATGAGATCAGAAGCAGTCTCTGTAACGCGAGATTTGCAGTGCAGTGTTGGGAAGAGGAAGAGAGTTTGGAAGCTAATTTACTTACATTTTTGCTAACCTGCCTTAGGCATTGTGTTTAAGTTGTCATCATTCCTTGACTGTTAATAGTATTGAGGAACAGGGCATATTAGAAGTTGCCTTGTCATCCTTGGAAGAAGTGATGTTTTGGGAGTTACATAAATCCACCCTTTTGCAAACGTTCTGAGGATGAAGTGGGTGGCTTGGGAGGGTATTTGCTGCTTAGCTGGATTGCCGATCTTTGTCTATTCAATGTAGACTTGTGGTCTGAGTTGCTGTTTTCTTATACTTTTCTTTATTCTTCGAGTTTATTAGTTTCATACATTGAAAAGTTTTATAAAATACATATTGAGTTGTTGTTTCTATTACTGCTAATATTCCTTTCAAAACCATCCTTGGGCATAGTTTATTACCACAAAATAGACTTACTAGTTGGTACCAGCAGTTCTTGCTGATACTTCACAGCATAAATACAACTTTAATGAAATAACTACTAAAGAAATAAAAACAGGTAATATTGATGGCATTTATTTATTGTCTTGGTATAGGCAGCAATATTAAAAGCCATCAAATACCAGCATCTCTGTTTGACAGCACCATTTAATCCTATCCATGTGTTGCCATAAGAAGAACTGAGTATAAATAAGGGAAGCTTGGCTTACCAGTTTTAATTAAAATTTATATTGCTGTGGGAAAAGAACAGTCCCTCAAAATACTGTGGACTAGAGTAGGGAAGCTGAGTTCAGAGCTGCACATGCATTAATAGAGAGGAAAGAGAATGGTGCATTAAGGATTACAGATGGGCTAAACTCCTAAGAATTTCAGCATGCAACGAACTCCCCTTCAGCTTGGCTTTCTGAACAAAGCCGTATAACCTAAAATAAAAGCACTGGTTAGACTCACAAATACAGGCAAGGGATTGCCTGTACTTTCTAGTAGGTCTGTGTGCATGCGTGTTGTGTGTACATGTGGGCTTTTGTTTGTGGAAGAAGATGAAAATGGAATTCCATATTCTGGGAATGAGAAGCACCACATTAAAAGACAAAGCTTATTGATATGTAGGTCAGCCCTGAATCTTTCATCAGAGTGAAACATAACAGTTTGGCCTTCGAACCAGTAATAGCATCTGTGAATTGTGTAGGAATAATAAACTGTAACTCAGACAGTTCAGATTTGATGAGACAGCTAAGGATTATGAGTCAAAAATAAACTACCTAATTACAGGTAGCGGTTGAGGTCCCAATTAAAAGGATGGGAAAATTGAGTTTGAAATTGCACTTTTAAAATTAGAGCAAGACGTTTGGACAGCTGAAACAGTGAATAAGCTAAATAAGTGCCTTGCATTTATGTATGGCTAATCATCTGTAAGCTATGCTAGAAAAAGCCTTATAAATTCAGAGCATGGAAATTATTTGTACAGATGGAAAAAAAGAAAGTGAGGAAAAAGGAGATTGCCAGCGATGTTTTCAGTGAATAATTTGTTCTTTAGAGTCAACTGTTGTAAGAAATTGGTCATACCTGCTTTCCAGCAGAATCTTAGAAAATATATCTTGAAATCTGGTGTTGTGAGATAAATTTTATTTACAGAAGGCATTAAGGGCATGAACAAACATCAGATCCTGTTTATTTCCTGAATCATCTGATGCAATTCATCTTACATTTGCAGCATATGTGCTTACATCTAATTACGTATGCTCCATTTATGGTCAGTTAGATCCTTTTGAACACTGTTCATTTCACTGTAATGCAGGTGTCTAAAGGAGGTCGGGTAGATCACGTTTCAGGCAACTTTTTTCCTTCTGTTGGCTGTTAAGGGTGTCTGAAAGATGCCTCCATTCTAGATGTCCAACATTAGACCACCTGCATCCCATCCTCAGAATGAAAATGTGCAACAGCTGCAAAATAAGAACCTGTAGATTTAGTAGAAGCTTGAGCAGAGAAGAAGCATGAGGGAGTATGATCATTATACTCTAGCCTTTGTTTCACGTCAGTACTTTATATTTCTGTGTGGTCCAGCAGATGCAGCCTGAAAGAGTTTCTGGTTAAGAATCTGGTGTTTCTGTACATTGAGATGGCAGGTCCAACACAGAACTGATACCCAGAGAAAGTGATTGAGTAAAATAGGAAGACAAAATGGGAAATACCTCAGGAGGTTGTGCTCGAGCCTTCAACCAGCCCATCGTCATTTTGAAGTAAAAAAGCAAAGCTGGCAGCAGCAGATTCTGTAATTGCAAGAAAATTAAGTTCTTTCCAAGGTGTACTATCTATAGTGATAATCAGATGACACCTTGAAATCTGTAACAGATTATGTACCTCCTTTAGCCATTCTATTAAACATAGATTATACAACAGTGCATACTAAAATGAGAAAAAAATAATTACTCCAGAAATGGCTTATGGTAAAATGAAATCTTCCAGTATATATACAATTGACACAAAGTAATGTGAGATGATTTCTACTTTGGCCGTATGTTCAAGGAAGAAAGAGTTTGTACCAACAAAAAGGAAACTGAATTCATACGTGTCAGTACTAAAGACTGAAACTGACAAGAGTTTCTTCAGAGAACAGGAATTTATGTATATTGTGACAATATGTAAAGAATACCTGTATTCCATCATTAGTTTTTCTCCCAGCTGGAAAAATCTAGACCCTGGTGTTTTTCCTTCTTGTTTCATCCAAAATGGTAGATACAGGATAGAGAAGTTGTCAACGGAAAAACTGGAAGGCCCAAAGGAGAGTGCAGGTAATGACTGCATCATGGTGCTACTATTGCATTGCTAGCAATTTACTCCTATAATAGCAGTGGGGCACAGTAGCAAGTAGGGGATAATGCAGTAGCTTTTCCCTTTTCATTCAGAAATGGCCAGAATCAGAATTTTAAAATCAATACCTCCAATCCAGGAAGTCCATTTCAATTTGCACTGAGCTGACAGAAATGATATCTGAAACCCACATTCTATCAGTTTATTTCTTCAGGGCATATATTAATTTAGAAACAATACTTTTGCCTACCACAGAGATTAAAAGGTGGAAAACAGGTTTATAACAGTAGGAGTTGAAATAGCGTATCTTTTAAATGGTTGCTGCATGCCAGGTATGCAAAACTTCATCTCTAATACTGTTCTTCCTCCTCTATTTTACAGGCCAGCATAGGAACACAGTAGAACAAAGATTTTCTTAAAGGAAGTAACCGAGTGTTCATAACGTAAATAATTATTATTTGGTTTATCTTCCAGTTCTCTGACTTGCAGCTTTGATACTCTGATGATATTGCTAAAATTGTGATTTTTAAGGAGACATAATTTGAAGGCCTATGTAATTGATTTCCAGTTGATAATATTACTTGCTCTGTCACTGGGCCTCACACCTGCAGACTCATAAAACACCATGGGATTAAGACCTAATTATCTTTCACAACTGATTGTCAAGAGGTAATCTATTGATATTGACAAACAACTGCCTTTAAGAAGAGACTGACTGGCTATTGTAGTTTCTTCTCTTTAAATTGAAAATAATAGGTTTTCTGTTTTCCACGTAAGAGGCAGGAAGTTCAACCCCATCTAGTTTCAAGCAGTTCAGAAATAATCTAGCATATCAATATCATAGCAAGCATCACTATACTGTCTGCCAGCTCTCGGGGTGTCTTTATTCTGTTTCTACATAGTCAAGTAATTCACCTATTGAAATTAATAAAGGAAAAATAAAATACCCTGAGCTAAATTTAAAAGAAAAAGAATACTGTGGAACCAAAACAAGTGACAGTTAAAAGAGAAGTTCCAAAGATCTAAGCAGATATTGAACACCCAGTTTCCACTGAATGACAGTGGGCATGGTGTATCGGAATTCTGTGCATCTGTGAACATCACAGTTGTCTATGCGTCACCTGAAAACAGTTGGATAGATCTCTTTTCTGTGAGGTTTTCCATAAGGCATTTGTCCTTTAAAATAGCTTTCTGTTTATAAAGACTAATCCATCTGTTTTAAAATTTTAAAAATGCTGCCTTTAGCTTGCCAAGCTTGCTAACATTACAGTACTAATCAGACCTCTCACTGTGGGGGCACCGTCATGCTTGCTTTTTTATTAACAACAGTATTCAATACAACAAATGCAAAGCTAGGAAGCAAACTCTATTGAGGACTACTTTATGGGAGGAGAGTTACTCCTGAAGTACGTAGCTTTTATTTCCACAAAGAATTAGGAAAAAGTCAAGAACACATTCATCATAGGCTGTGTAAACTTTGTGTTATGAAACTGAGATGTATAGCTGTTGTTATGGATTTTCATTTTATTCTGTTGCATTGCCATCTTGCTTGATGTTTCAGGTTCCTGTATAGAGCAGGAATCAGAGTCTCAGCATTTACCTGAATTTACGCTTCCTAATATTTTCCTTCTGAATTTCCACTTAATTCAAAATTGCTAAGACCATTGCCTTTTGCATTCACCTTAACAAAGACTAAAACTTTCCTTCCATATATCAATATACAATATAAAAATGGGAAGTATAGTGATAGCTTGTGTCATGTCCCAAGGTTGGGGCAACTCAGATTTGCAGATTTCCGTTGTCAGAATTAAGGTGGAATGACACCAGAGGGGTCCAAACACCATTAACATTTATTAACCAAGCTAACCTTGCTGAAGTATAAGTAAATTTACGAATGCGAACCTTACATCACATTGTTAAGCTGCCATTTGGAAAAATGAGGTAGTTAGGGAGAGAGAAAAGGAAAAAGGAGAAAAGAGAGAGAGAAGAGGTTTCACCAGTCCCAGGTCCAGCGTTGGTCCAGCTGACAGAATGGGGGTCTAGGTCCTGGGGGTGCCAACCAGGGCGGCCCCTCCCCTGGGTCTGTGTAGGTGGCTAGTCTCCTGCCCCAGTCTGCCTTCTTGCTCTTCATGTAAATGGAGTGTCATGTGCAGTTCTTTCTGGAATGTTCTAGAAGTTGGTTGGGGTTGTGGTGTGGGTACTACTTTGGAGTCTTGGGTGATAGTTACCCAGCAAGGATGCATGGGTTTGGAAGGTAAGGAAGTTGGTTCAGAAAAGCGCTGCCTTGCTTCCGCAGGGCCCCCTTTCTGACCACAACTTGTTCTTTATTGTTCTGTCAACACTTTTCAGCGAGTGTTTGAGGCAGTTTCTTGTAGTCTGGGTCTCTACAACTTTAAATTGATAATTAGTAAAAATACTTACATTCTTTGCTTCTTTTAATGTGATTGGGTAGTTGGAAACACAAAGCATGTATGTCAAGTCTTCGCAGATTCCCAGCTGTTTTCTTACGAATAGGGCAATCTACTGACTATGTTTTGCAGAGCAAAATTACCCTTTGTGGAGAATGATATTTCAAAATGAGCTCGTACCTTGTGTCCTCTTGGCTTCTGTTTTCTTTCCTTCATTCTCTTTATTGCTTGTCCCGTTCCCTCCGCCCCCTCTCCCC
>VFFE01007096.1:1109783-1131737 GCA_008921705.1 Burhinus oedicnemus
CTTTAAATTCTGGTGGTTTTAGGATTGCAAACAGCTATTAGTCCCCTTTTTACTTTCCAAGTAATGTAAATAGACAATCCATACGTGTATCATGATAGCATAATAGAGTTCCATGTACAGTCGTTCACAAATGTTAACAGTGTGTACTGAAGCCTAGGACATTATACTATCACAAAGATATATAGACATGTTTTAAAATTATAGTAATCTTGTTTCATCTATTTATAGAAAATACTGGTTTTAAACATTCAAAGCTTCTGAATTCTAGAACAGGTAATTTTAAAGTGTAGGGTTTTAGTTCTATTCTGGTAGTGTAATTATCAGATTCCTACATAGTTGTTACTATGTTACTGCTATAAACAACTAAATTAGAATGTACATGTATATATGTCTGATTGTGAATGTGTGTCTCTATACATAAAAATCAGTTGGGATCCCATGAAATAAAGTAGGTATTAAAAATAATTTTTATAAAAGTTGAAGGGTATCCCTTTAAAATACAAAATTCAGACATAGCTCCAATTCAACTTTTACAATTATTACTATGGCACGTAAATTTATCAATAATGATTTCCTTTATTTTTAATCTCCTTGTAGTAGATCAGATTCTTTTGATACATCTTAACTATACTCATTCAGTACTGCAATATTTAATATTGCAGAAGATCAAGGAGCAGTGTATCCAGAAACTGTAAGAAATAATAGGATAGCTTCAAACATATACAAAAGTTCTTACTACAAAATTCCTGGTTAAATCACTGGATGCTTTGCCTGAGCATGGGCTGCACTAGACAAGACTGGTCTGGAATTTTTTTTTTTATTTGCCAAGTCTCACTTCAGATGTCCTTGATTTCTGCAACTGGAATTTCCTACTTTTTCCTTGTGGAATTTTAAGTCAATCTACTGTAAATCATCAAGTATCTATGAAAATAATATACAACAAAGCACTAGATCTGAAATTAATATTATAAACCTGAACCTTTTCATTGGGATTTACTTCATCAGATCTGATGTCACGTTCTGTAATTCTGTATTATGGATAATAAAGCTGTCTGAGCAGTCCACTATTTTAATATCTGTTCCACCTAGATTACTAGTATATATTTTTTATTTGTGTTATTCAACTGAAATTAAAAAGAACTGCTAATATGTAGAAAGATAAAATTCTGAAGAGAAGTCTGTATCAGTGATGATTCATCTGAATACAAATCACAGCATGCTATGCAGAAAATAATGTTTTGTATTTATTGGCTGAATAGGAAAAGATGACTTGTGAGAGCTTACACAGAAAAAGTGGAAAAGCCATAAAATCTGATATTATGATATTCTTCACTTTACAAAATGTTTGATTGCGTGATGTAGAAAATCTTGGATAAAATGATGTCATAGTACTTTAAGAAACTCACATAGGAGCTGACCAAAAAGGGAGCATGTTCTCAAGTTAGTCTTGAGCAAGACAGAGGGATTAATTCAGATGATACTCATAGAATCCCAGAATAGAATCATGTTATGTCCAAAAATATGCAAATATACCTAGTAATTTTTTAAAACAGCCATTGTTCTGAAGACCTGGAAGTAAGTAAAATTTTCAAATTTTTTATGCGTATTTCAATTATAAAACGCTTAGTAGCTGGATGAGAGAATTATAACTAAGCAAGACCTAGATACACTGAGCAGTCTGGATTAAAAGATACTTAAAATCGCTGCAACAGAAAATCAGAAAATTACAAGAATAAAGCAGCATGGCTACTTAAAAAGAAAATTGTGTTTTATTGATCTCTTAGAAACTATTTACTTTGGCAGTATTTAGTTGATAAGGTACCAGCTTACAAAACTTTAAAAATTTCTCATCCCTGAAATGAATCACAGGCTGTTAGTTTTCTGTGATGTAAGAAGGAAAAAATATCCGGGATCACAAACTAAAATATATAAAACAGAGAGCTGGACTAGAAGGTCAGTTTTCGTCATGTATAAAGGTTAACAACAAAATGTCTCAGAATTCCGTACTAGGTCTTGTGTTTGATACATTTTCTGAGCTGCAAAGGTCAGCAAGGAATGACATAACAAAATTTGTGATTACACAAAATTATGAATGTGATTCTCTAATTATGTGGTATTAACCATGCTCATTATTAAAGCCTTATTGAGGAATTTATCTTAGTTGTTTTAAGGACTGGACGTTCCACCTTAAATTCCTATGATGTGTCAGGCAGTGGAGAAGAGTTAGATAACTAAGTCACTGCTTTCATCAGTAGGAGCAGGGTGCAAAAGTATTGGGTAGGTGCCATAAATCTTTAAGGAAATGCTTCTAGTGCCAGCCGGAAATGTAAATAACTGAAAACATACTGGCTTTCCTCAAGGATTTGGAATTCAAGCTGAATTTGTTAATAGAGGGCTCTCTTCTAGGATACTTGGTATATATATGAGTTGGGAATGTCATTACTTAAACTGTTTCTGGCATGCATTGAATTGTACGCTTGTTTTGACAGCATTAACAGTCACAATTGAAAACTGGACTGCACATTCATTAAAATTCTTTCAGAATTTCTCACAATATTACATGTTTTCCATGAATTCTTAGCTTAGCTACCTTATGTATAGGTATGAACTCTAATTTGTAAAGATTACGTATTTTTGTATTAACCCAGGGACTGAAGGCATAAAACAGTTCTCTCCAGACTCTCCCTAAAAAGAAGCACTTTGGAGCCTTACAGAAAAGACTGTTCTTCTTTCTACTTTTGTTCTAATTTTAAGAGTAATAAAGTGGTAGTATTGAGTCTGTATTATTTTTGGTCAGTAAATTATTCCCAGTTTGGTGACTTATTATGCGTGACCAGAAGTTTTGCTTGATACTCTTGAGTGTACTAAGGAAGCAGAGACACAGTGTGGGTATAAGCAGAGCCCAGAAGAATGGGTTACTGTGACCAGAAGACCTGGCCAGGAAACCCCAGAAGCAAGGTAGGTGCAAGCAGAGCAGCACTGACTTGCAGAAAAGACATGTAGGTGACACGAAGATGCTCAGAGGGTTAGAGCACCTCTGCGATGAGGACAGGCTGAGAGAGCTAGGGCTGTTCAGCCTGGAGAGGAGAAGGCTCCAGGGAGACCTTATAGCGGCCTTCCAGTATCTGAAAGGGAACTACAAGAAATCTGGAGAGGGACTTTTTACAAGGGCATGTAGTGATAGGACAAGGGCTAAAGGCTTCAAACTGGAAGAGGGGAGATTTAGATTAGATCTCAGGAAGAAATTTTTCACTATGAGGGTGGTGAGGCACAGGAACAGATGGCCCAGGGAAGCTGTGGAGGCCCCATCCCTGGAAGTGTTCAAGGCCAGGTTGGGTGAGGCTTTGACCAATCTGGTCGAGTAGGAGGTGTCCTTCCCCATGGTGAAGGGGGTTGGAACTAGATAATCTTTAAGGTCCCTTCCAACCTATACCATTCTATGATTCTATGATCTTTTATGCTGGAATCGAAGGAACTTCACGGACAATTAATAAAGCCTCAAAACACCTATGAAGGTCAGGTCTGTCTTACTATACCAGTTTTTTATGCTGCAAATCCAAGTGTCTTCTGCAGATTGATGGAAGGGGCAATGGCCATATGAGCAGTGGCACCCTGAAGTCACATCTGCCTGAATTCTCTAACCACAAGTGAAATCTTGACCTACATGTTAGGCTAATTGCAAATATGCTGTTTTTAAATACTACATATTCTGATTTCTGAGTTTTTTCTGCCTAGGTCATGCTTGAGGGGAAAAAAAAAAGAGTAAAAGGTTTACTTTTTGTGTGTATGTGTATGAGAGACGAGGAGATGACTGAATCCCAAAATGCTGGTCTTAGTTTGGTTAACGTGTTTGCTGTGGTTTCTGTTATTACTCTCTTTTGGAAGTTACCCAGTGGAGAACAAACGTGTGTTAGTCCTGCTTTTCTGAAAATATAATGTGGCAATATCATGACCGCTTTGTTTCTGCTTCTTTGTTAAAGAATCGAGTACAGTCACGTCTTTCTCTGGTGCACTCTCTCCCTTTTTTATTATTGTGCGATGTGCAGTACCTAGGGGTGACTGTGTATTTTCCTGCCTCTTTTGATTGTATATAATAAGCATTAATTTTTGTGAGATTTCAGAGGCATTGTAGAAAAAAAGAAAACCAAAAACATTTGGAAGGAGGAGGGAGAAGAACAGGAAGGAAAAACCTGGGTTGAATATTACCTTTTCCTGACAAAAGTCCTTTTATTAACACCATGTCAAAGAGCATTCTACTATTGTGCACAAAAAACCCCTACCCTGCTTGTATCACTGAGCATGATGAAGTCTGGATCACATTTCAGTTTTAGAATAGTAGTGAGTTTGCAAACACAAAACATTGTGAATGACATGTTGAAATTTTGTCTTAAAGCACTGATCTATAATAAAAGTGCCAAAAAAGTTCTACATCTTAAGCAGTGTTGTTGCTGTGATAGTCTAAATATACAAGTGAGGCAAGGTTTATGGGGGAAGGAAATACTTGTTTTATTGGACTGATTTCTGTGGAAAAGAAAAAGTATGAGATTTGGGGCACATAAATCTTTGTTTTAGTCATATGCAACAGAAGAATAATAGGAAAGACACAGACCAAATACGTTGGGAATAATTCATGATTCACTCATGGTCTTCAGTGTAAGACCTACTAAGAAAGAGGTAAGATGGGCAAGAGGAGAAAGTTCTGCTAAGTTAAACAATAAGAAACCCTGTTTCAGGAGATGCTCATGTCCAGCCTAATGCAGAAAATTGTGCAAGTATATGGTTAACTTAAAGAGCATGTTTGATTTTCATTAGTGGAACACATAGTTAAGTACTTGTTTGCCTAAAAATGCCTTTTCAAGTCACATCCTCAAAGATGTATAGAGGCTGAACCAGAAATGAGAGCTACTTTAAAGAACAACTTTGCTTTCTGCATAGAAGAGCTGTTGGGGGGGAGGGGGGAGGGGAGAAGTGACTTTCTGGCCCTTCATGAATCTTTACACTTAAAACATGACATCTGGGACATCTTGAAAGCAACAACACAAAAATCATTGAAATGAGCAGCCCACAGGAGATGGTTTCTTATACAATATCCTGATGCCTGCACTTGTGAGAGTAGGAGAGGACTGAAAGAAAACAGTGACTCATCCAGATTGGTAGGATTCAAGGTTAGGTAATCAAATAAAATGTCTGGTAGCCTCACTTTATGTTGTACTTAAAATGAATCATGAGTTTATTTTTAAAATAGTGTGTACCGTTCCTGATACTCTGAAGAGAAAGTGGCAACAAAGGAAAGTTTCAAAAAACTTACAGAAAATACTTTTGTTTCCAGAATCATGTGTCACAGGTAACACAGTATTTCAATATGGACCTTGTAGTTCATAGCTGAAAACAAATAGGACCATGGTTAGCAATATGTGATTCAAGAACAAACTAAATTAAAGGAGCATCTTTGGTAAGTTCTTTAATAGAAATGTAGACCTTCAGTATTGCTGTCACAACGATATGCTAAAAGAAAAAAAAGTAAAACTATATAAAAATCTAGCATTCCTTATCCTTAATTAAACCCCTGGAAAGAGACAAATCTTATACTGAAATGTGTGGGAATGTGTGTCAAGAAACAACCTTTGACTTCAGGAAGCGTACTCCAGAAACTATGTCAATGGGTTATTTAACGCATGTGACAGGGTGTCAGGAGACATATCTCTCTCCTTTCACTGTAGAGAAAGCCTCTGGACTACTTTATTTTGCAGTACTGTTAAATTTTCAGATGACTGAAGTTGGGAGAGATTAATATGTTCTTTTTCTTATCATATATGGGAAGGATGTCTAATGTCTACAGTGAGCTGAGAGGGAAGGTTAGCTAGGTGGCGTTTGATGAAGGGGTTATATAAAACTGTGCTGAAGTAATATTAACACAAACTTCCATTGGTTGAGGCACCTTTTCTTGAAATGCAAACCTAGGAGGAATTGCTGTGGTAATTTGTACTGATTTTTTGTTCCTGTGTCAGTCTTGGCAAAAGAGATCAAGCTATGGGTTGTCCTTAATTTTTGTGATTAAACAATACAATGGCTTCAGTCGTGCAGGCTGATCCGCTGCTGCTAGTTTCATGAGCAAGGCCAGTGGTATTTGCTATTATATTGAGACTAAAAACTCTCTGAAGAAGGAAATTATAATTTGATTTATCTAAAAAGCACAATTCATTTATGTGGTACTATACAAATGAAAGTAATACAAATGCAAGGAGTGTATTTTTTTACTTCGATGTCTGTGGATAATTCATTAACTTATGTAGGAAAAAATGTCATTTGAAAGGAACGAAAAAGGAAGGATGAGACAATTAGCACCAAACACACTGAAAGTACTTTCTGTTAATTCTTCTAGGGACACAGTACTGTTACTAATAGTTTTAAAATATACTATCATAAAATTAATATGCCTTTTAAAAATAAAATGATGTCTAGATGTTGAATATGACTTCACATATAAAATTGTACTATTTCAATGTTTTAGAAGTCTAATTTTTGCTTTTTTATTAAATCTTTCTGCAATCTCTACATGCCGAGAGCTATTTTTTGCTTCCCCATGGGAGTTTTCACCATTAAAAGTAGCCATTAAAAAGATCTGCAGGTAAATACCAGTAGTACGTATACAGGATGGAATTATTTATGGAGAGCAGACAGGCACCGTGCTGGAACATGATGAGACAGGCTGTGATGCAGTCCTAGCTCAACAGGACGCTCAAACCACAGTGGGAATTACTAACAAGACCAGCCCTTAATTCTCAGGCTTGTTCTGCCCAAAATTGGTCAGTTGTGAGCTGTTGTGCCACTGTTGTCTGCTCACAGTGAAGCTCCATTCATTTGCCATTCCCTCGCCGTGCAGAAAAGACAGCCTGAACAGGATACTGGGTTTTGCTGCATTTCTTCCCTTTCCCCAAAAGTGTCTTTGTATTCCTGCTCGAGGGACCAGAAAAAGGAGATTTGCTGTTATACAGGTCTCTGGTTAAGAAAGGGGGAGAGAGAGGAAGGAAGGAAGGAAGGGAGGGAGGGAGGAAGGAAGGCAGGAAGGCAGGAAGGGAGGAAGGGAGGAAGGGAGGAAGGGAAAGAATGAATGAGGAAGGAAGGAAAGGAAAGAGGGAGGGAGGGAGCAAGGAATGGTGAGAGAGATGTCCGTCCTGGATGAAAATAAGTCTCATGCAACGGTGTTGCCCATGGTAGCAAAACAGGTAACAGAACGTGGGCGATAGCAAAGACTGATTTAGCAACACCCCATGGCAAACTAAGTGTGCAATTACACTCCTTTTCTGCAAAGTAACACACTTTTGTGGATGAAGCAGCAGTCTGTTGTTGTGACCACAGTTGCTTCAGCGATACTAAACTTCATTAGAGCTGTCATGAGCTCAGAGAGAGTAGTGCCACTCAGGGCTCTGGGGAGCATAGTACAATGTGGGGGTTTTGTTTGTTCTTTGAAAGAAGGACAGATACAGGATTTTAGCCTAGTCAGATTTTTTAGGCATCCTTGTTTTCATCCTTATTTTTTCATACTTTATGATTCTGCCCAGCAATTTCTTCTCTACGTACAGATGCTTGTTCACATTCTTTTCAGTGTGTGGGTGGTTTCAGGCTGTAGGCAATAGTACAGCTGTGGACAATACAGGCAGGCATCAGTGAGAATTCCTTTCTGCTGAGTACTGTTTCTTTGATTGTTTAGCTGCCAGTTTTTAGTTGGGGAGAGGTGCTTTTAGAACCTCACAAATTTAAAATAATCAAAGTAGGCTGAAGGGAATCTGATGGTGGGGAGGGACAGAAGTAAAGTAACTAGATGAGAAATGCAGATGTCTCACCAACTCGTGAACATTTCACTGCAGTGCATAAATAGAATTCATACTATCATCATGGTGTTCATATCAACAAATGCTTTCTCAGCATGTGATTCCCTTGCACATGCTTCTGCTCTCAAGGTCCTAGGCAAGTTACTGCTTTGGACCCTGAAGACATGTATCAGCATCTACTTAAAAATGTGCAATTTTTTACTCAAAATTTATCCAGACCTCAGAAATAACTAATGCAGTGCAAAGTTGTTCCATGTTTGTAACACTATATATTCCACCTATAGCTGTGGGATGCAGCCTTTAAGAAAGATGACTGTACTGACTGCCAGGTACCTGCAATGGAAAAATTTCAGCTTTAAGCTTCCTTCAGTGTTATATGTTCATCGAGTGTTCTGTATTATCACACATGCAGCAGTCTTTCCTGCAAGACAGAACCTCATGCAGAAGCGACCTGATTGATACAGTACATATCAAAATGTTTGTTTCCTTTTCTTTTCACGGAATCACAGAATTTTCAGAGTTGGAAGGGACCTCTAGAGATCATCTAGTCCAACTCCCCTGCTGATGCAGGAATGCCTACAGCACATTACTCAGGACTGCATCCAGCTGGGTCTTGAAAATCTCCAGAGAAGGGGACTCCACAACCTCCCTGGGCAGCCTGTTCCAGTGCTCTGGCACCCTCACCATAAAGAAGTTTTTTCTTGTGTTTGAATGGAACTTCCTATGTTCCAGCTTCTGCCTGTTGCCCCTCGTCCTGTCACTGGGAACCACTGAAAAGAGTCTGGCTCCATCTGTCTTCAACCCACCCTTTAGATACTTCTAAGCAAGAATAAGGTCTTCCCTCAGCCTTCTCTTCTCCAGGCTAAAGAGTCCCAGTTCTCTCAGCCTTTCCTCATAAGGGAGGTGTTCCAATCCCCCAATCATCTTCGTTGCCCTACGCTGGACTCTCTCCAGTAGTTCCCTGTCCCCCTTGAGCTGGGGAGCCCAGAACTGGACACAGTATTCCAGTTGTGGCCTCACCAGTGCCGAGTAGAGGGGGAGAACAACCTCCCTGGACCTACTGGCCACACTCTTCCCTATGCAGCCCAGAATTCCATTGGCCTTCCTGGCAACAAGGGCACCTTGCTGGCTCATGGATAATTTACTGTGTATCAGGACCCCCAGATCCTTCTCCTCAGAACTGCTTTCCAGCAGGTCCACCCCTAACCTACATTGGTGCCTAGCATTCTTCCTCCCCAGGTGCAGGACCCTGCACTTCTCTTGTTGAACCTCATTAGATTTTTCTCTGCCCAGCTCTCCAGCCTGTCCAGGTCATGCTGGATGGCAGTGCAGCCCTCTGGAGTGTCAGCCAGCCCTCCCAGTTTGGTATCATCAGCAAACTTGCTGAGGATACACTTCGTGACCTCATCCAGGTCACTGATGAATATATTGAACAAGATTGGACTGAGTATTGACCCCTGGGGGACACCACTGGTTACAGGCCTCCAACTTGACACTGCTCCATTAGTCACAACCCTCTGAGTTCTGTCACACAGCCAGCTCTCAATCCACCTCACTGTCTCCTCATCTAGTCCACACTTCCTCAGCTTCCTGATGAGGATGTTACAGGAGACAGTGTCAAAAGCCTCACTGAAGTCAAGGTAGATGACATCTACTGCTCTCCCCTCATCCATCCAACCAGTTATAACATCATAGAAGGCTATCACATTAGTCAAGCATGATTTACCCTTGGTAACTCCATGTTGACCACTTCCAGTAACTTCCTGTTCTTCAACGTGTTTGGAGATGACATCCAGAACAAGTTGCTCCGTAACCTTCGCAGGGACAGAGGGGAGACTAACCGGCCTGTAGTTCCCTGGGTCCTCCTTCTTGCCCTTTTTGAAGATTGGAGCAATGTCGGCCTTCTTCCACTCCTCGGGCACCTCTCCTGTTCCCCATGACCTTCCAAAGATGATGGAGAGTGGTCTAGCAATAACAGCTGCCAGCTCTCTCAGCACTCGTGGGTGCATCCCATCAGGGCCCATGGACTTATGGATGTCCAGGCTGGCCAAGTGGTTTCTGACCCAGTCCTCCTCAACTGAGGGAAAGTCTTCCTCTCTCAAGACCTTCCCCCTTGCCTGCAGGGTCTGGGATTCATGAGGGACAGCTTTAGCAGTGAAGACCGAAGAAAAGAAGGCATTCAGTAACTCCGCCTTCTCTGTGTCTTCCACCACTAGGGTGCCCATCTCATTCATTTTCTTGTAATTTAATATAAGGAATTGTGATGTCTTATCCAGCTGACCTGCAAACCTCGTTTTCAAGCATTTCAGTGGAAAAAAGCTTGGGTGTCTGGTATAGTGTTACTGTGTTGTGGGTTGACCTTGACTGGACACCAGGTGCCCACCAAGCTGCTCTATCATTCCCCTCCTCAGCAGGACAGGGTGGGGAGAAAATAAGATGGAAAAAACTCATGGGTCAAGATAAAGGCAGTTTAATAAAGCAAAAGCAAAGGCCACGCATGGAAGCAAAGGAAAACAAAAGATTTCATTCGCTAGTTCCCATCAGCAGGCAACGTCCAGCCACTTCCTGGGAAGCAGGGCTTCAGTACGTGTAGTGGTTGCTCAAGAAGACAAATGTCATAGTAACGAATGCCCCCTCCTTTCTCTCAGCTTTTATTGCTGAGCAGACGTCACGTGTTACGGAGTATCCCTTTGGTCCATTTGGGTCAGCTGTGCTGTCTGTGTCCCCTCCCAAGATCTTGCCCACCCCCAGCCTACTGGTGAGAGGGAATGTTGGAGAGACAGCCTGGATGCTGTGGGAGCACTGCTCAGCAGCAGTCGAAACCCTGGTGTGTTACCAACACCTTTCTAGCCACCAGTACAAAGCACCGCACTGTCAGGGCTGCTGTGGGGGAAATTAACTCCATCTCAGCCAGACCCAATACATACTAATATATAGCTATCATTTAAAAATGAGACTAGAATGCTCTTCATATAATTCTGGCAGAATACACAAAGCTTCTAAGTGGAGACATAAATTACAGCCATTGTTCATACTGTGCTTGCTGGTATTGCAGGAGCCAGTATAAATTCTATACACAGAATAGCAACCATCCTCAATAAAAATCGAGCTCTGTGTGCTGATTCCTCTAGAGAATACTATGGTACAGACTACAGACTGATTCCTCCACAAACTATAGTACATTGAGCATTGCCTCAATAACAACTCAAATCTAGTAGCTTTCCTCCAACCTGCAGTGGCAATGTGATTCATTCAGTCCTTTGCAATATGTTTGTCAAAGTGAACAGGAAAAAGGAGAATTTGTTCTATTTAGGAGAAAGCTCTTATAAGGGAAAACTGTCATTATTGTGCATGTTCATGATGAGCATTGCCATAGAATTCATACCACAGGCTCTTGACTAATTACAGAACTGTGGATAGTGACAAATATTAGCCCCTTGGTCCATAACAACATGTGTCATGAGTTCCATATGTCTGTTCCCACATAAATTGTTGTATGCAAAAAAAAAGAAAAGAAAAAATAGTACAGAACATCTGCAGTTATTTTGCTGAGTGGTGTTTTCTTTGTAGTACTCTAATTCCACCATTTCAATGGCACTACCTGTTAGACAAATAACAGTAAAGCACTTTATAACCTCTGCTGATTTTACTCTCATGGACACTAATAGCCTGCTCTGAATCGGTGCTCTAGTCCTGCAGGTCCCAGCGATGTCATTATGAACTGTGGGTGCTCAAAACCTCTTCAGACTGGGACATGGATCCTTATTTGTGGTGTATGCTTTATCATGAAGTTGTCAGGCTTGTTGGCACAGGTTTTGACACAGGCTCTTTTCCTTTCAGTGAAAATAAGTGCCTATTTGTGCGTCATAGTTTTAGCTCGTAAGCTCTCCACTGCAGAGACTGTCTTGATTTTTGTGCCCTGCAGAATGGCAGTAATATTGTTGGCTTTTAAATAGTAAACTAGAAGGAAAACCCCTTTACAGCTTCCTACAGGCACTGCAGAACTTCTTAATCATGCCTCAGCAACAGAGATCAGCAGTAATGCTTTGCAGAGGAGCAGAAATAGTCACCAGACAAACTACTTTCCAGAACAGCTCTAAACTGGGGAGGAGGCAAGGTACAGCCAGACTGAATCCACTCTCTATATAGCTGTAGCAAGATGATCGGAGGAGCAATAGTCTGGGACAATGAAAACATTTGTGTGGTGTTTTCTGATTATGATTTGAAAAGATCTGAGATCTTGTTAGAACAAACTAGACAGTGCTCTGGAATATGGGAATTCAATGAGATTAGCACATTTGGCACTTTTCCAGGGTATCATCTAATCATGCTCTTTTGGTGTATCTGGTTTAGGACCCAGGTGCTAGCAGTGGCTCAGCTTTAAATCTGAACTCACCCTCACACTTGATCTGGTCCCTGTGATTCTCATCTTGGCCCTTCTCTAATAGCCTCTATCTAGCTGAACAGATTCTTTTGCTCGATTTCTCTGTCTTTAAATTGAATAGATGGCTTTCAGTTTTAAACAGAGTCTGGGGCTACAGCCTGTGAGAGATTTGGGTGGCTGAAGGCAGGAGTGATGTTTTTCCCAAATGCTAAACCAAAGAAGACAATTCAAATATAATGGAGCAATACAGGCCCAGACCACAATCTTTCAGGTGAACTGAACATCACCATAGGGAGCCAAAAGAAAGAAGCTGAATTTGAAAGGTTTAATGTTAAATACAGCCAGACAGGTGCATATATTGCATTGGGACAGTGAGGTCTGTTCTCACCAGAAATTTATAAACCTCAGTAAAATCTTTCTGAGACTTAGTTCCCTCCTGTGTTAAGTGCAGACGGTGCACATGCCAGAACCAAGTCCAGCATCACAGCAGAAGAGAAAATATACTGTTTGCACAGCAGCAGTTCAAAATCACTACTGCTGGCTCTAAAACCAGGGTGGTCCTTAAAAAAAAAAAAAGCAAAACAAAACAAAAAAACCCTAAAATCATATTTTTCCACAAAACTGCAGTGAGACTAACCGCCTTGAGATAATCCGGGGTCTATACAAGAGATTGTGAACATTGTACAGTGATGAATAAACATAAGTGAAGCTTGTAGGAAAGATGGGGAAAAAAAAATCTTAATTCAAGGTGGAAAAGAAAATGCTTCCTAAATAGCAGCAATGCTGCATGTTAAAAACAATAGTGGTAGAAGGATAACTAGAATAATAGAACATGTCAAGTTGGAAGGGCCCCATAAGGATCATTGAGCCCAACGTCGTGCTCCTCGCAGGACTACCTAAAATTAAACCGTATGACTAAGAGCATTGTCCAGATGATCCTTGAATTCTGACAGGCTCGGTGCTGCAACCACTTCCTTGGGGAGTCTGTTCCAGTGACTGACCACCTTCCCAGTAAAGAACCTTTCCCTAATGTCCAATCTGATCTTCCCCTGATGCAGCTTCCCTTTCCTTGTGTCCTATTGCTGGTCACCAGAGAGAGGAGATCAGCACCTCCCCCTCTGCTGCCCGCCGTGAGGAAGCTGTAGACTGTGATGGGGTCACCCTCAGCCTTCTCTTCTCCCAGCTGAACAAACCAAGTGACCTCAACTGCTCCTTGCAAGTCTGGCCCTCGAGACCTTTCATCGTCTTGGTCACCCTCCTCTGGAGACACTCTAATAGTTCGATGTCCTTCTTATATTGAGGTGCCCAAAACTGCACACAAGACTCAAGGTGGGGCCACACCAGTGCAGTGCTGAGTGGGACAGTCACCTCCCTCACGTGGGTAGCTCTGCTGTGCTTGTTGCACCCCAGGATAGTGTCTGCCAGGGCACACAGTTGACTCATATTAAACTTGCCATCAACCCAAACCCCCAGATCTCTTTCCATGGGGCTGCTCTCCAGCCTCTCATCCCCCAGTTTGTACGCATAACCAGAATTACCCCATCCCAGGTGGAGAATCCGGCACTTGCTCTTGTTAAATTTCATACAGTTGGTGATTGCCCAGCTCTCTAGCCTATCCAGATCTCTTTGTAAGGCCTCTCTACCCTTGAGGGAGTCCACAGCTCCTCCTAATTTAGTATCATGAGCAAACTTACTTAATGTACATTTTATTCCTGCATCCAGATCATTTATAAAAACATTAAAGAGCACTGGCCCTAAAATTGAGCCCTGGGGAACCCCACTGGTGACTGGCCACCAGCCTGATGTAACCCCATTTACTATAACTCTTTGAGCCCAAGCCATCAGCCAGTTGCTCACCTAATGTATTATGGACTTGTCTAGCTGTGTGCTGGTTGTTTTGTCCAGAAGGCTACTGGGAGAGAGAGTATCAAAAGCTTTGGTAAAATCAAAAAACTAGGGAGAATTTGTTATCTGGATTGCTGGAGATCTTCATGAACAGACTACACAGACTCCTTACAGGAAGGTCATACATAGATGCTTCCTTCTAATGAACTATTCAGCCTACTGAATTAAAAAAAGTTTTCCTGTGGTTCAGTTTTCTGTAATTGCATACAACTTCACAATTAAAATTAACTGTATAAAGTTCTGAATCCAACTCCTGCATCGTGTTAGATTTTCTTTGAAGCTGTTTCTGTCCTGAAAATTGAGGGCCATGCATGCACAAAATAGTGTGTGTGGTGGAAGCTGCCTTCAATGAGTGAACAGCTTATATGTATGCAGACCTAAATATACTTGTATATGGTAAGTAACATTATATGTGGCATGCATTACTATACTTGCTACTTCAAACAGAGAGTTTTCTCCTGTATGTCATAGAATCGTTTAGGTTGGAAAAGACCATTAAGATCATCTAGTCCAACCATTGACACTACTCTACCAGGTCTGCCACTAAACCACGTCTCTAAGCACCACATCTACACGACTTTTAAACACATCTAGGGATGGTGACTCAGCCACCTCCCTGGGCAGCCTGTCCCAATGTCTGATAACTCTTTCAGGGAAAAAGTTTTTCCTAATGTCCAGCCTAAACCTCCCGTGGCACAACTTGAACCCATTTCCTCTTGTCCTACCGCTAGTTACTTGGGAGAAGAGACCAGCGCCCATCTCACTACAACCTCCTTTCAGGGAGTTGTAGAGAGCAATAAGGTCTCCCCTCAACCTTCTCTTCTCCAGACTAAACAATCCTAATTCCTTCAGCTGCTCCTCATAAGACATGTTCTCCAGACCTCTCACCAGCTTAGTTGCCCTTCTCTGGACATGCTCCAGCACCTCAGTGTCCCTCCTATACTGTGGCGCCCAAAACTGAACACAGTACTCAAGCTGCGGCCTCACCAGCACTGAGTACAGGGGCACAATCACTTCCCTACTCCTGCTGGCCACACTATTCTTGATACAGGCCAAGATGCCGTTGGCCTTCTTGGCTGCCTGGGCACACCGCTGGTTCATGTTCAGCCGGCTGTCCACCAGGACCCCCAGACCCTTTTCTGCCAGGCAGCTTTCCAGCCACTCCTCCCCAAGCCTGTAGCGTTGCCTGGGGTTGTTGTGACCCAAGGGCAGGACCTGGCACTTGGCCTTGTTAAACCTCATGCAGTTGGCCTCAGACCATCGACCCAGTCTGTCCAGATCTCTCTGCAGAGCCTTCCTACCCTCAAGCAGATCAACACTCCCACTTAATTTGGTGTCATCTGCAAACTTACTGAGGGTGCACTCAATCCCCTTGTCCAGATCATCAATAAAGATATTAAACAAGGCTGGCCCCAAAACTGAGCCCTGAGGAACACCACTTGAGACCTGCCGCCAACTGGATTTAACGCCATTCACCACAGCTCTCTGGGTTCGGCCATCCAGCCAGTTTTAAATCCAGTGAAGAGTAGACCTGTCTAAGCCACAGGCTGCCAGCTTCTCTAGCAGAATGCTGTGGGAGACTGTGTCAAAGGCCTTACTAAAGTCCAAGTAGACAACATCCACAGCCTTTCCTTCACCCACCAGGCAGGTCACCTGGTCATAAAAGGAGGTCAGGTTGGTCAAACAGGACCTGCCTTTCATGAACCCATGCCGACTGGGCCTGATCCCCTGGTTGTCCTTCACACACCACATGAGTGCACTCAGGATGAACCATTCCATGATCTTTCCTGGCACTGAGGTCAGACTGACAGGCCTGTAGTTGCCTGGATCCTCCTTCCGGCCCTTCTTGTGGATGGGTGTCACATTGGCAAGCCTCCAGTCACCTGGGACCTCCCCTGTTGACCAAGACCGCTGATAAATGATGGAGAGTGGCTTGGCAAGTTCCTCTGCCAGCTCCCTCAGCACTCTTGGGTGGATCCCATCTGGGCCCATAGACTTGTGGCTGTCCAGTTGGTGTAGTAGGTCACTAACTGCTTCCTCCTGGATTATGGGGGGATTATTCTGTTCTTCTTCCCTGTCTTCCAGCTCAGGGGGCTGAATACCCTGAGGATGACTGGTCTTACTATCAAAGACTGAGGCAAAGAAGGCATTAAGTACCTCAGCCTTCTCCTCATCCTTGTTGACAATCTTCCCCTCCACATCCGATAAGGGCTGGAGATTCTCCCTGGCTCTCTTTTTGTTGTTAATGTATTTGTAAAAACCTTTTTTGTTATCTCTTACGACAGTGGCCAGATTAAGTTCTAGCTGTTCTTTTGCCTTTCTGATGTTTTTCCTGCATGACCTAACTAGATCCCTATACTCTTCTTGCATTGCCTGCCCCTTCTTCCAGAGGTGGTGAACTCTCCTTTTTTTCCTGAGTCCCAGCAAGAGCTCCCTGTTCAGCCAGGCTGGTCGTCTTCCCTGCCAGTTTGTCTTACAACACATGGGGACAGCCTGCTCCTGTGCCTCTAAGATTTCCTTCCTGAAGAATGTCCAGCCTTCCTGGACCCCTTTGCCCTTCAGAACTGTCTCCCAAGGGACTCTCTTAAAAAGTGTCCTGAACAGGCTGAAGTCTGCCTTCCGGAAGTCCATGGTAGTGGTTTTGCTCACCCCCTTCCTTACTTCACCAAGAATTGAGAACTCTATGATTTCATGGTCGCTAAGCCCAAGACGGCCTCCGACCACCACGTCACCCCCCAGATCTTCTCTATTTGTGAGCAGCAGGTCTAGCAAAGCACTTCCCCTGGTAGGCTCACTTACCAGTTGTGCCAGGAAGTTATCTTCCACACACTCTAGGAGTCGCCTAGACTGTTTCCTCTCTGCTGTGTTGTATTTCCAACAGATGTCTGGTAAGTTGACGTCCCCCACTAGGACAAGGGCTGGGGATTGTGAGACTTCCGTCAGCCACTTATAGAATGCTTCATCTATTGCTTCATCCTGATTGGGTGCTCTATAACAGACTCCCAACAGGATATCTGCCTTGTTGGCCTTCCCCCTCATTCTTACCCATAAGCACCCGACCTTGCCTTCACAGTCATTGAGCTCTATACAATCAAAACACTCCCTAACATATAGAGCCAGCACACCACCTCTTCTTCCCTGCCTATCACTTCTGAAGAGTTATAGCCATCCATTGCAGCATTTCAGTCATAAGAGTCATCCCACCATGTTTCTGTGATGGCCACTATATCATAACTATCCTGCTTCACAATGGCTTCCAGCTCCTCCTGTTTGTTGCCCATGCTGCGTGCATTGGTGTAGATGCACTTGAGCTGGGCTATTGATTTCTCCCCTAGTGTTGGCATGATGCCCCTAGGCTCATCTCTAACGAGCTTGATTCTATCCCCTTCCCCCTTCGTACCTAGTTTAAAGCCCTCTCAATGAGCCCTGCCATCTCATGAGCAAGGATCCTTTTCCCTCTTTGAGACAGCTGAATTCCATCTGTCGCCAGCAGGCCCGGTGCCATGTACACCTCCCCATGATCAAAAAACCCCAAAATTCCACTGGTGGCACCAGCCTCTGAGCCACGTGTTTAAAAGGTGTGTTTTCCTGATCCTCTCAGTGTCCTTCCCTGCCACTGAAGGGATTGAGGAAAACACCACCTGTGTTCCTGATCCCTCAACCAGTCATGTAAACCTGTTCTAAAGTGTCTTGATTTATTTCAGTTTGGACAGACATACTTTATATTCAAACTGATTTTGGTGTTCTGGCTCTGCTTCTGTCAACAACTTGCATCTCCAAGGATTATGTCAGTGGGAAGTCCATCCCCATGCAGGTAACTATTGCTAGGGCTGTACTGCAGGCACCACTTAAGACCACAGGGCTTTTGTGATTCATAGGAACGTGCTGACTCTCTGCTGAGTTGTGATTTTCATTCAAGCAAGAAGAACCTTGTCCTTGAATAATTGCAGTATAAGATGGGAAATGTCAGAGTGAAGTCAGTCAGTTTCTTGGTGCTTTAAGGATAATTCAAGAGACATTTGTTTTTTCCTTGGAAAAGAATGGAAAATTCTCCACCTATCTTTCATGGAAGGATGATTTATTTTTTCCAGCTGTGTGTCAGTGACAGAAGCTTTGATACAGGTAAGCTAATCAAAGGGACTTTATCGTCAATCACAGCCAAACAGTTTTATAAGTGCAATTTTCCCTCATGGCCCCAAACAAAAGATATTCTGTCATTATAATACAAAGACAAAACTGCAACTTCACAAGCAAAACAAAATACAGCTTCACCTGTGCATGTTTCAGTAAAAAGAGAGAGAAAACTCTTATCAAATTACTGTAGTTGGATTCACTTTGCTTGGTTTTTGGTGCTGGACTACCTTTAGGTATCAGAGTCCACCATGGAGCTTTAATTAAATGTACTTGGAAACCTACAGTATACTTTTATTTCGCTCCGCTGAAGGCCTGATGAGGATGGACAGCCTTTTGCACAATGGAAGATAACTGGAAACAGACCTGTATTTTGTATGAACTTCCTCATTAAGTTAGGCATTCTGCCAATGGGTAACACATTTCTCTTATCCCCCCAACCCTGACTCCAACGACATACATGCAAAAATGCTTGAAATTGAAAAAAAAAAGTTTTATTCCTGAAACAATGTCCTAGCCTAGTTCAGTGGCATGCATATTCATATCAATATTTTGATTCTATATCTGCACTTTTTTGATTATTGCTGAGTTTGAGTGTTTTGACAGTGAAAGTATCTGAGCTGCAAGAGTGATCTGTTCCACAATAATCTAAATGTAGTGATTCTCCAGGTATGCTGCACAAGGCACTAAATCCCTATCAGTTTTTATAAAGGCTGGAAGATCTGTTCTTGGAACAGCAGAATGATAAAAATGCATTTATTCTTCTGTTTTTCTAGTTAACAGCCCAACTTTGTGTCTAATGCTGAGAGGGTATCTAAAATATAGTTAGGAATTAATAGGCCACCATCTGTATTCCCCATTTAACAAAAATAAATGGATAAAGCAAGAAAAATGAATACATAAAGCAGTACTGTATTTGTCAGAACCACTGCAAGTAATCATTTTCTCAACTGGAGCAGATTTTACGATGTAAATTTATACCTTTCTACACTCAACTCTCTGCTTAGCGTAGCAGTTTTGTATCATGCTACTCATCTGTAGGACAGGGGGTTTCTCTTGCTATTAAGTTGTAATCTTTTTCAGGCAGATGCTGTCTTTTTTTTTTTTTCTCATGTGTTGACATAGCTCTTGGGACACTTGAGTCATGTCCAAAGCTTGGGGCTGCCAGTGCCAGTGCAGTGTGCAATGTCCTTTTGGCTCTGTTAGCACAGTGTTTTTTCCTGATTATTTTAGTGTATCACTGTCCCGATCTAATATCGAGGAGGTTTTGTTACGATCCCAAGGATGAGATTAAGACACTAAACTAAGTCAAATGTCGTACAACTCTTCAGCTTTATTTTCAGTGAACAGCGCGAGAAGAACCATATAGAGAGGTAACCGGGAGAGTGGGGAAGAGCAAAGGGAAGAAAAAGAGAGAGAGAGAAAGAGAGGGAGAGAGGGTTCAAGTTGGGGAGGGAATCCAGCTACCACCACTCCAAGTCCGGTGATGCTCCGTTAGCTCCGGCTATGATTTCCAAGCGTCGCAGGCTTTGTTGAAGCAGGTTCCGGGAGATACATGAGGAAGAGAGGAAAAAGGAGAAAAAGCCCCTCACCAGAGCGCATGCGCTGCTTTTATAGGGGTCCCATGCTCATGTGCTGATCGCGATTGTGTATGTGCAGTTCGTGCTATACGTGCTGTCTCCTCAAGGAGCTGTCGTCTGCCTTTTTTGCGCCCTGGCCCTTGCGCAAGCGCACAGAGGTATTTCTCTGCGGGCCATGAGGGTGGTGTCTTCCGAGGCCGGACGTTAATGTTGGGAAGTGGGGGTGCAACGGCAATGTCGAGACAAACTACATTTAGTAACAGTCTTCTACAATCACCTCATCAGTGCACTAGCCTACCAAAGGGTTTTCAGGCTGAAGAACTAACATCTCACATGTGGTTCCAGCTTGCAAAATCCCTTGCTGTCCTTTAGAGCTGAAAGGGCCTCTCAATGCTTGGTCACCTTGAGGGCAAACTATTTGCAAATTGTACTGGAAAGGGTCACCAGTCTAGACATTGACTCTTTCTAAATAGCAAGCTAAAGGTTGAATTCTGCTTGATGTGGAGTACTTTTACTCCCATTGCATACCATTAACCCCATTTTTACCTATCAGTAAAAGCTCACGAAGGGGCAGAATGCACCTAATCATAAGTGGTTTTGACGCTGCTGAGTTATATAAGCCTGCTTTGTTTCAGGCAATTCTAAGACATTTCCAGATAAACCATTGTCTGTACATTGGCCACAAATTGCAGTGCTTTGTTGCTAAATGTTGTGGAAGATCTCTCTGCGTCATCCTTTTTATCTGTGGCCAAAGGAGAGCAGGGACTGTGTTTCATGGCTTGTCAGGTTGGTTTTTCTGCCTTATCATTCCTCACCACAGGATTTTTTCAGAGTCATGGGCATAAGCCAGACATCTCTGTCTTTTTGTCTGCCTCTTGGATATGATGCTTTCCAATATGCTTTGCTTAGTACATCCTCACTTGTCCAGTACAACCCCAGGGATGAAGGAGGTCATCGCAATGTCTTCAACATCCCTGATTCTCACAATCTGCTACCTCAAGATTTATGGAGATGCAATTCCCGCAAGAAGGGAAGACATCTGCTCACATGTTTTCCTGTCAGTTTTGGAATTCTATCTGAAAAAATGTGGTCTTGTTTTTAACAGGCATACTTGAGGGTGAAGTTTCCAGTAGTTTCCATGGTTTCAGCTTAAAAGGGCTAGTGCATAGAGTATATATTTAGGAATCCTTTCATTTTGGCTTCATTTTGGCTTTAGACTTTGATGTGATTTGAAGATGAGATAGGCTGGCAGGTAGGAAGTGAGTATTTCCTTGCTGGTCTACATACTGTGCTAGCTGAGGGAGTCACAGTTTCGGACTTAAAGTGCTTCTAGAAAAATAATAGAAGTGAATTAGCGTTTCTCAGTGATAAGGTGGCTTCTTTGCTTGCACTATAAATGGCCATCAGCCACAGAATTTGTTACAAGCCATTGGATGCTGACAAAGGAAGAGCATGGAGATTTGACAGTCCCAAGCTGATCCTCAGGATATTGGACAGTGCTGATAAATTTTGCTAATGATCATGTCACACAGAGAATACAGTAGGACTGAAATAAAAGGGAGTTTGCTCATCAGAAGTCGTTTCCCATTCTAGTCAGGCTATCTGGGTGACAATGAGTCACCTGGGATTTAAATAACTGATGGCAATATATTAGCTAACTGAAAACATAGATTATGGAATAGAGATTTATAAACTACATTTTGTGCTAATTGCTAAAGGTAACTTTTGGAAATCTAGTAATTGTTAACATGTAATTACAACTCTAAAATTTATGTTTAATAGGATCTTCCTTGGAGGAGTATTAAGGGAACTAATTGGTTAATGTTTGTCCTTCACAATGTGAAGTGCTATATGAACATAAGCTGTTGTTATTAGCTGGTTTATTAAATTTGCTGTTTACACATATCTGGTACTATGAACTTTTCCAGCTCAATGTTTCAATGTTTTAGGAGCAAAGTGGATAGATTTCAGTTGTGGACTCTGATTTCAGAACCCAGTATGTCCACATTTTCTTTTCACATAAAAAGAAAAGTTGTTTTGGTTTTTTTTTTGAGGGTGAGGGAAGGGGTGGTGGTGGGGTTTTTTGTTTGTTTTTGGGTTTGTTTTTTTTTTTTTTCCCAGG